>CM056050.1:8551545-8573073 GCA_029574335.1 Rana kukunoris
CGGAGCATGCGCAGTGAGTGAGGCTCCACTCGCCCCCTTTGTGCGCATGCTCACAACTTCCGTCGGCACCACTGCACGGGAAACGTCAGCGCAATGCCTTCCGTTGGGCGTTTAAATGCGCCCGTAGAAGCGCCATTCCGGCACTAAAGTATATCCTGCTCCCCCTCCCCGCAGTGATGTTACTTTTGTTCTGAGATGGCTGCTCCCGTTCCCCGCAAACACACAGGAGAAAGCTGAACTTTAATGGCCAGGAGCTGTCAGCCATCATCTCGGCTATGGAGACCTATGATGTCTTCCTCCATGGCTGTAAAATTTGACAGACAAGCATGGACAGAGGTGTTGTCCTGCAAGTGGGGGTGCTCAGCTAGCTCTTATCATCGGTAACGCTGCTGTAGCTGCTCTCCTGCTGACCTGTGGCCATCTGGAGTAAAGATAAAGCAGCCTTTTGTAGAAATAACTTTGCGCCGGACGGACGAGATACGCGCGGCGCATGTAGCCAGCGTATGGTGCTAATCCGTTCGTGAATTGGGAAAAATCCCTCATTTGCATATTTGCAGGGGAAATCAATGGGCGCGACTGATGCGCCCAGCGAAAATAAGCGTTGACGATACTCTGGCGTCGGAACGTTCCGCCGGTCGCAAATGACCCGTTATTGGGCGCATCTAGTTTGGTGGGTACGGGCACATAGAAACGACGGCGCATCATCACAGTTACGCGGCGCATATCCAAATACTCCAGCGCAAGTGTTCGTGAATCTGGCCCTATATGTGTATGTATATATGCGTGTGTGCGCGCATGTATATGTGTGTGTGTGGGTGTGTGTGTGTGTGTGTATATATGTCTGTATGTGTACCTATATGTGTGTCCATATGTATGCGTGTGTCTTTCTGTATGTGTGTGTATTTATGTGTCTGTGTGTGCACACGCATTTATATGTATGGTACTTTTAATCCTGACCCCCTACTCTGGTACTATCAGAACTACTTTTTTTAGAGCTTGTTCATAAAAGGCAACAAGGACTGCCACCATTCTGAAAAGTAATTAATGCTCAGGTCACTTTTCAGACTGGCAGTGAGAAGACAATATGCCACTTTTTCCCTGCCTGTTTTCACCTCTTAAATGCAGCATCACTATGCCCCAGTGGCGTGCAATGCACACAGTTGGGGGGTGGTTGCAGTGACACATAGAGAGAAAAGATTTGACATTATAGAGAGAAAAGATTTGACATTATAGAGAGGAAAGATTTGACATAGAGAGAAAAAATTTGACATTATAGAGAGAAAAGATTCGACATTATAGAGAGGAAAGATTCAACATTATAGAGAGAAAAGATTTGACATTATAGAGAGGAAAGATTCGACATTATAGAGAGGAAAGATTCGACATTATAGAGAGGAAAGATTTGACATTATAGAGAGGAAAGATTTGACATTATAGAGAGGAAAGATTTGACATTATAGAGAGGAAAGATTTGACATTATAGAGATTCGACATTATAGAGAGGAAAGATTTGACATTATAGAGAGGAAAGATTTGACATTATAGAGAGGAAAGATTCGACATTATAGAGAGGAAAGATTTGACATTATAGAGAGAAAAGATTTGACATTATAGAGAGGAAAGATTCGACATTATAGAGAGGAAAGATTCGACATTATAGAGAGGAAAGATTCGACATGATAGAGAGGAAAGATTCAACATTATAGAGAGAGAAAAGGGTTTGACATTATAGAGAGGAAAGATTCAACATTATAGAGAGGAAAGATTCGACATGATAGAGAGGAAAGATTCAACATTATAGAGAGAGAAAAGGGTTTGACATTATAGAGAGGAAAGATTCAACATTATAGAGAGGAAAGATTCGACATTACAGAGAGAGAAAAGATTCGACATTATAGAGAGGAAAGATTCGACATTATAGAGAGGAAAGATTCGACATTATAGAGAGGAAAGATTCAACATTATAGAGAGAAAAGATTCGACATTATAGAGAGGAAAGATTTGACATTATAGAGAGAAAAGATTCGACATTATAGAGAGGAAAGATTCAACATTATAGAGAGAGAAAAGGGTTTGACATTATAGAGAGGAAAGATTCGACATTATAGAGAGAAAAGATTCGACATTATAGAGAGAAAAGATTCGACATTATAGAGAGAAAAGATTCAACATTATAGAGAGGAAAGATTCAACATTACAGAGAGAGAAAAGATTTGACATTATAGAGAGGAAAGATTCAACATTATAGAAAGAGAAAAGGGTTTGACATTATAGAGAGGAAAGATTCAACATTATAGAGAGGAAAGATTCAACATTACAGAGAGAGAAAAGATTTGACATTATAGAGAAAAAATATTCGACAATATAGAGAGAAAAGATTTGACATTATAGAGAGAAAAGATTTGACATTATAGAGAGAAAAGATTTGACATAGAGAGAACAGATTTGACATTATAGAGTGGAAAGATTCAACATTATAGAGTGGAAAGATTCAACATTATAGAGTGGAAAGATTCAACATTATAGAGAGAAAAGATTCAACATTATAGAGAAAAGATTCAACATTATAGAGAGAAAAGATTCGACATTATAGAGAGAAAAGATTCGACATTATAGAGAGAAAAGATTCGACATTATAGAGAGAAAAGATTCGACATTATAGAGAGAAAAGATTCGACATTAGAGAGAGGAAAGATTCGACATTATAGAGTGGAAAGATTCGACATTATAGAGAGAACAGATTTGACATTATAGAGAGGAAAGATTCAACATTATAGAGAGAAAAGATCGCTGCTGGAATTCGGTGGGGGAAGTAAAATAAAAATAATGATGATGATGAATGTTATTGGCTGATTGTAACCAAAGAGGAGGAGCAGTAATATACTGTAGCTAGAACTAACTTGACAATTCAACATGAACGACAAAGATTCGACAAAGCATCGAAAAACATTGAATCTGTCATTGAAGGCTTATGGTGTCTGTTGATAGTTCTAAGAAAATTCAACGGAGCAGCTAAACTGTACGACGCCGCAATCGTACATTGCTGGTCACATGCTCGGCCCATAGGCGATAGAAGAATTCTAATGCTGGACTAGTAGTAATAATTTATAAATATAATTATTACTAGTGTCATACAACATTAGAATTCTTCTATAGCTTGTAGGCGGAACATTTGATCTGAAATGTACGATCGTCGCTGCTTTCGATGCTTCTTTGAACATTCCACAGACACCAAGGGCCAGATTCACAGAGCCATTACGCCGGCGTTACAGGAGATGCGCGGCATATCGATGCGCCGCATCCCCAAACGATATACGCATGAAATCTACTTTTTTGCGACCGGCGTAATTTCGATAGACCGGCATATCCGTCCGCGCAAAACTGCGCTAGACACACCATTGATTTGCTATTCAAATATGCAAATGAGGGAGTTACGGGGGTCCACAAAAGTAAGTTGGTGCAGCGCAGGCTACGCGCTGTGCGCAACAGCTGCACGTCCTGTCTAAAATTAGTCCATAGAAAAGGTGGAATAAAATTAGACAATCTGTCTACATGTCAGCTAAAGCAACACTGTTAGTGAGGAGCTGAGCAGACACACTTGCTGGACAACAAACTGTATGCCAACATGCCAGTGGCATCCATGCTCATAGCTATACTAATGACTTTAGATGAGCAAAGAAGGAGGAGGGCACGGAGGAGGGCACGGGAGAGGATTTTTTTTTTTCCAAAAACCTTTTATTTGCTTTTATAAACATTTAAAAAAATATATACATACATATATACATCAATACATAACATACATACAAATTACAAACACGGTCTCACTATCTTTCAAAAGCCCTTTAAAACCTTGATGGATATCATAATCTAATACAAGCCCCTCACTCACTATCACACACGCATAGACATCTTTGGCATGAGTGATTCTGAGGTGTCTCGCATCTTCAGATTCACCCCCCATCCTGGAATTAACCACAACCCTGCAGGAGGACATCACCAGCCCAACACATGACACCACCCATGACACCCATGACAGCTACATATACAATCAGAGCCCCATCCCCACAGATTGCGAACAGAACATGTATGGGGACAGCTGGCTGGTTGGTGAGTGACATGGGTGGCAGGCATGACTGTCCCCCCCCATGATGCACACATCACAAGGGGCACATGCACTACTAACATCCTCCTGTCTTATTCCTTAAGGGTGTCTCTGCATATGCACTGGGACCCCATCTCATGACTCCTATCCGGAACCCCCCATGGTACCCTGTTGTATTCCCCAAACTTTGTATGCCAGATCATCGGTGCAACTTCGCAGTGAGAAAGGGCCTGGAGATTGACATACCTGATGACCTGACCCCCGAACCAGACAATCCCCCCCCCCTAACCGAAGCTACCCCGTCTTCTGAGGGAAGAGCAGCCAGGAGAGAGACAGCTCACATTAGGCATCTTTGCACGTTAAACACACACATTAATCATGGCACAATGAGAATGCATGCATGCACACCACTGTGGTCCCTAGCACAGACACATCACATCCTCATCACATTGGATTGGCACAAGCCCACCATGCAGGACTTGTGAGCTGCAACGCCATGCCACGGCTCCAATTATGTCACTGTACATTCATACACCATTCACATGGACCTGGGGATCACTTCTCCACCACAAATGAGGGTGACACCCCTTTTCCGGCAGGAATGTCACCCCCACATTCCAAAATCATTCACAAACAGAACCAAAAAAAAAAAAGACCAGCAAAAAAAATAAAAATGCCCAGCAAAAATATAATTTAAAAAAAACACAACAAAGAAAACACAGAAAAGACAAAAATCACTCTGCAAAACAGTCCCCAAATATCAGACACGTCACAAACAAACAAACAAACAAACGCTAATAAACAACAGAACAAAAGCACCTTGCTGTATAGGGAGGGATACAAAGGGATGTACTTTTGCAAAGGAAGGGCGTTTGTGTCTGTCTATTTATGCTGTCTGCGTAGCTCACTAAGTTGCCCGGGTCCACTTCTAATTTCAGTGATTGCGCCGTTCCCGAGTTGTGAGAATGCGCACAGAGGTGCTGACCATGGTCTGCTTCATGCGCGCATGCGCGATCCGGCCGGCCCTTCATTTGCATGGGGTCACGGCTCATTTCAATGAAACACGCCCACGTCCTTCCCAATTTGAATTACTCCACCTTACGCCTCGGAATTTACGTTACACCGGCGCACATTTCTGCGCAAATACTACGAGGATACGGTGATTGAGCCTCTACATTGCGCCTCTACATTGCGCCGGTCTAACATAAAGGAGGTGCGCTACGCCGGTCAAAATATGCGCCAATGTACGTGAATCTGTCCCCATAAGCCTTCAATGACAGATTTGACCTTAATTCGGATTTTCGGACTAATGCAATTTCTAACGAAAAACTAAATAAATAAAAACGAATTTTGGGAGTAACTAAATAATTACATTTTTTTTACGAAAAACAAAATTCCAAAACAAAATATTTCAGTGTGCACATGTCTAGTAATCATGTGATATTTTTCCACTTTGTATCTCTATGGATTTATTTTGCACATTTTATCATGCACTGTTATTACACTTGTTATTACACTTAGCTCAGCTTTTATCTCTTTATATGTCCTCAAAGGTTGCCCTGACACCTCTGACACCCTGAATTCGGACATAGTCCAAAGTGATGATGCAATCACACAGTCACCAGACTGCAGCAAATAAATGAGTATTTTACTTTATTTAGATTAGATTATTCAAATTTTTTAGGCAGATAAGAAGAAGAATTGCTATGGCAGATATCTTTCAGTATTAAACTTTGGTCTTGGTAAATATACAAAGGATATGCAATGCAAAGAAAATCACAGTAAGTCAACCAGTAGTAACCAGCAGGTCCTAAAAGAACCTATGACCCCAGGTAGAAAAGGGAAGAGAACGACCTTCAAATCCTGTTTTCTCCCTTCAAATCCTGATGCCATGGGCCCAGAAAGTTTGCAGCACAATTATAACACAACAATTTATAAGAAATACAATAATCAATATCTGAGTTGATGTTATGTACAGACAGTGGCGTTGCGGACCGCACCCGGTTGACACCCATCAAGAGGGGTGACACCATCAGGGCCGGCGCCAGCATAAGCTTTGCTGATGCCATCGCCACCAGTGCTATGCATCCCCGGCATCCTGGGCAGGTCTGGAGGAATGCTGGGAATGTCGAGATTGACAGTATCGGTGGCACCTGAAGGGAATCCTGCAAGTAAGTGCCACCAGGGTTGCCAACTGTCAGTACATTTACTGATAGTTTGTAAAAATCTGTGACTTTTACAACTGTCCGTAAATATCACTGGGCTGATCATTTGTCATGCTGTATTGACTTTTAGTCTAAACCAGGCAAACACCTTGTTATGGGCATTGTCAGAGTTTTCATATTGTGTTTATACTGTTTAAATATCGATTGTCTTCATTTTTAAGTTCTGACATTTTTCAGGTTGTCAGTAGGGATGAGCCGAAGACCCCTGGGTTTGTTTCAAACCAGAACCTGCGAACAGACCAAAAGTTTGTGTGAACTTTAGAACCCTGTTAAAGTCTATGGGACTCGAACATTTGAAATCTAAAGTACTAATTTTAAAGGCTAATATGCAAGTTATTGTCCTAAAAAGTGTTTGGGGACCCGGGTCCTGCCCCAGGGGACATGTATCAATGCAACAAAAAGTTTTAAAAAACAGCCGTTTTTTCGGGAGCAGTGATTTTAATAATGCTTAAAGTGAAACAATAACATCGAAATATTCCTTTAAATTTCGTACCTAGGGGGGTGTATAGTATGCCTGTAAAGTAGCGCTTGTTTCCTGTGCTTAGAACTGTCCCTGCACAAAATGTAATTTCTGAAGGAAAAAGGTCATTTAAAATCACTCACCTTAGGGTCTGGTATGGATATTAAGGGGAACCCTGAGTCAAATTAAAAAAAATTATGTGGGGTTCCCCCCAAACATCCATTCCAGACCCTTCAGGTCAAGCTACCCAACCGAATTTGTGTGTTAGCATAGTCTACAGGTTAACTGTCTTGAAATTTGGGGGGGGGGGGGGGGGCCAAAAATAAATAAATAAATAAATACTTATATGCGAGAACTTATATGCGAAACAGATGTTTTCCTTCAACTTTGACCATATATGGACACTATGCAGCAGTAAAGTTAATGAAAACAGCAAAACGAGTCTCTGACTTTTATACACCGCCATTAACATTTACTATTTTTCTTTTCTTCGTACGGGGTCTCTATGATGTGACCCGAAGCCTTCCAGTCTCAGCAGGTCTACTTATCCATCGTCACTCCTGGGACCCAATTAATCTGGAGTTTGTGATTTGTAAGCTCTGAGCCACGCGAAGAGTAAATTGCTCCTCATATCTCGGCAGCTTCACAAACACCAAGCAACAAGCTAATGAACAGAGATCTGTCAGACGCCGAAGGAGCAAATTAGTAAACAAAGTCATTTTCTGAGATCCGTTATAAAACGCTTGCTGATTCCTCTCCTTTGGTTTGGAATATCAGCCAACGTAGCATTTGAGGGACTCGTCAACGTCTCATCTGGCAGCCTGGACTTGGCAAAGGATAACGGACTTTACGAGAAGGTTCTTCAGATCTGCTACCGAAGCAGAATCCAATTACACGAGCCAGAAAATTACTTTATCAACTCCTTCAGCAACTTTTATTGGTACTTCTCTCCGTCTACATTAAAGGAAAACTGGACTGAACAAAATTGATTTTAGTAGTCATGTGTTGACTCCTTCATTTATTACCTTTTCTCCTTCCTTCATTCTTCCTCCCTATCCTTTTTTCCACTTTCTATCCTTCATTCCTTCTTCCATCGCTCCCCTTTCTTTTTCTGTGACTTCTTCTATTCTCATGCTTCCATCCTTCCCTTGTTTCTTCCCTCTCTTCCTTTTTTTGCATCCTTCCACCTTCTTTTCTTCCTCCCTCCCTCTCTTCCTGTCTTTTCATCCTTCTTCCTTCCCTAACACCTCTCTTTCCATTCTTCTTCCCTCCCTTCCTTCCCTCTTTTCCTGTCTTTCCATCCTTCTTTCTTCCCTGACCCCTCTCTTTCCATTCTTCTTCCCTCCCTTCCTCCCCCCTCTTCCTGTCTTTCCATCCTTTTTCCCTGACCCCTCTCTTTCCATCCTTTCTTCCTTCTTCCCTCCCTTCCTTCCCTCTTTTCCTCTCTTTCCATCCTTCCTTCTTTTCCTTCCCTCTCTTCCTGTCTTTCCATCCTTCTTCCTTCCCTGACCCCTCTCTTTCCATCCTTCCTTCCTTCTTTTCCTCCCCTCTCTTCCTGTCTTTCCATCCTTCTTCCTTCCCTGACCCCTCTCTTTCCATTCTTTCCTCCCTTCCTGTCTTTCCATCCTTCTTCCTCCCCTGACCCCTCTCTTTCCATCCTTCCTTCCTTCTTTTCCTTCCCTCTCTTCCTGTCTTTCCATCCTTCTTCCTTCCCTGACCCCTCTCTTTCCATCCTTTCCTTCCTTCTTTTCCTTCCCTCTCTTCCTGTCTTTCCATCCTTCTTCCTTCCCTGACCCCTCTCTTTCCATTCTTTCCTCCCTTCCTGTCTTTCCATCCTTCTTCCTTCCCTGACCCCTCTCTTTCCATCCTTCCTTCCTTCTTTTCCTTCCCTCTCTTCCTGTCTTTCCATCCTTCTTCCTTCCCTGACCCCTCTCTTTCCATTCTTTCCTCCCTTCCTGTCTTTCCATCCTTCTTCCTCCCCTGACCCCTCTCTTTCCATCCTTCCTTCCTTCTTTTCCTTCCCTCTCTTCCTGTCTTTCCATCCTTCTTCCTTCCCTGACCCCTCTCTTTCCATCCTTCCTTCCTTCTTTTCCTTCCCTCTCTTCCTGTCTTTCCATCCTTCTTCCTTCCCTGACCCCTCTCTTTCCATTCTTTCCTCCCTTCCTGTCTTTCCATCCTTCTTCCTTCCCTGACCCCTCTCTTTCCATCCTTCCTTCCTTCTTTTCCTTCCCTCTCTTCCTGTCTTTCCATCCTTCTTCCTTCCCTGACCCCTCTCTTTCCATTCTTTCCTCCCTTCCTGTCTTTCCATCCTTCTTCCTCCCCTGACCCCTCTCTTTCCATCCTTTCTTCCTTCTTCCCTCTCTTCGTGTCTTTCCATTCTTCATCCTTCCTTTGTTCTTCCGTCCATGTCTTTCCATTTTTACGTTGTATTTCCTTCCTTCCTTTCTTTTAATTTTCTACCTTTGTTTTTGCTTCCCTCCTTTATCATTCTTCTCCTATTCGTTTTTCCTGTTTTTTTTTCACCTTCTTCCCTTCTTTCTATCTTTATTTACCCTTACCCCTTTCACACTGGGGTGTTTTTCAGGCGCTTTAGTGCTGAAAGAGCCTCCCATTCATTCAAGTGTTACTTTTTACACTAGGGAGGTGCGTTTACGGGACGTTCGAAAAAGTCCTGCAAGCAGCATCTTTGGGGTGGTTTGGGAGCGCTGTATTTGGCACTACCAAAACGCCCTGCTCATTGGAATGAATAGGCAGCATTTTCGAAGCGCCTTAAAAGCGTGTTGAAAGTGATAAAAACTGGAGTTTTTAACCCCTTCTTTGATGTTAAAAGCTCCCCGCTAGCAGCCGAAAAGCACCACTTAAACAGCGCTAAAGCGGCACTAAAATTAGCACCGCTTTAGCGATAACGTGGCCGCGGTCGCAGTGTGAAAGGGGTCTTATTTCCTCTTTCCTTCTTCCTCCTTATTTACTTTTTTGTCCTCCTTTTTTTATTTATTTTTTTGTCCTCCACTTCTATCTTTCTTGCATATTTCTTTTATCTTTCTCTTCCTTTGCTTCTTGCAATTTCCTTCTCTTGCGCTTCCCTTCTATCTTTCTCTCTTTCTTTCCCTTTTTTCTTTCTTCTTCCCTTCATTCTTTCTCTCTTTCTTGCACTTCCCTTCTTTCTCTTTCTTGCGCTTCCCTTCTTTCTTTATTGTCTTTTATGCTCTTCCCTTCTTTCTTTATTGTTGTCTTTTATGCTCTTCCCTTCTTTCTTTATTATTGTCTTTTATGCTCTACCCTTCTTTTTTCCGCTCTTTCTTGCGCTTCCCTTCTTTATTTCTCTTTTTTTAATTCCTCTCTTGCACTTCCCTTTTATCCTTCTCTTTTTCTGCTTCTCTTTTTCTTTCTCTCTTTCTTGTGCTTCCCTTCTTTATTTTCCCTCACTTCTTTCTTCATTTCTCTTTTGTGCTCTTCCCTTCTTTCTTTTGCTCTATCTTTTTTTTCTCTTTCTTGTGCTTCCCTTCTCTTTCTTGTGCTTCTTTTATTTCTTTCTCTTTCGTACACTTTCCTTCTATTTCTTGCTCTTCTCTTTTTTCTTTCTTTCTTTTTCTTTCCCTTCTTTCATGATTTCTCTCTTTTTTGCTCTTCCCTTCTTTCTTTCTCTTTCTTGCACTTCCCTTTTTTTCTATTTATTGCACTTCTAGTGTTTCTCTTTAGTTCCTTTCCATTCTTTCTTTATTTTTCTCTGTTTTGCTCTTCTCTTTTTTTTTCTTACATTCTTTCTTACGCTCCCCTTCTTTCTTTCTCTTTTTTCCATTTCTTTCTCTTTTCTTCTCCTTCCCTTTTTTTCTTTTGCTCTTTCCTACGCCACTCTTCTTTCTTTCTCTTTTTTCCCTTTTGCTCTCTTTCTTTTCCTTCCCTTTTTTTCTTTCGCTCTTTCCTACGCCACCCTTCTTTCTTTCTCTTTTTTTCCATTTCTATCTCTTTCTTTTCCTTTCCTTCCATAATTCTCTCTTTTGTGTTCTTTCCTTCTTTCTTTTGCTCTTTCTTGCGCTTCCCCTCTTCCTATTTTCTCTCTTTTTTTCTTTCTTCCTTTTCTCTCCCATCTTCTTACCCTGAAGTCAGGGCCGGCGCTAGCAATAGGCGGGTCAGGCGGCAGCCTAGAGCGCCAAGGTAGGGGAGGCGGCAAAATCCGGATTAAGATTATTAAAATACCAGCATTTTTCTTAAATACATGATTTATGGCGGATTGGCGGCAGCCGCCAGGCTAGGGGGCGGTTGCGCCTGTGACTACATCCCGGACGAATCGCTCTATTCCCAGCCTGCAGTGCTTGCTGCTATATCCGCTCCCCCCTCCTCCTGGGCGCCCGGGATCTGGTGTCACACCCAGGGAACGGCCCAGATTTCAGCACGGAGAGCCGGCGGGAGGAGGAGACAGGAGCCGAGCTGGAGGTGAGAGATGTCGGGCTACACAGGAAGAAAGCTTCCGTGGCCAAAGACAACACGGCTCTGCCTGCTCCTATCACTGCATCCCCCGGACTTCTACCAGCAGCAGCAGCAACCGCTTCTCACCCTCCCTGTCTGCTTCCTCCTACTGCCCTCCTTCCCATCGCCTTCATCTTCATCCTCCCTCCCTCCTTCCATCTCTATACAGACCCCATCCTCCCTCCTTCCCTCTCCATCCCTCCCTCCATTCTTTCATCTCCATCTCTCCCTCCCTCCATCCTTTCATCTCTATACAGAGCCCTATCCTTCCATCTCTCCCTCCCTCCATCGTTTCATCTCTTTACAGACCCCATTCCTCCATCCTTCCCTCTCCATCCCTCCTTCAATCCTTTCATCTCCATCTCTCCCTCCCTCCATCATTCCATCTCCATCTATCCCTCCCTCTATCCTTTCATCCCTCTCTCCATCCTTCAATCTCTGTATAGAGTCCCATCCTTACCTTGATTCTTCCATCTCCATCCCTCCCTCCCTTCATACATCTCCATCCTTCCCTCCATATTTTCATCTCCATCCCTCCATCTTTCTCTATACAGAGCCCCAGCCTTCCACTCTCTCTCTCTATCCTCTCATCTCTATACAGGGTCCCATCCTTCCATCTCCATCCCTCCATCTCTATACAGAGCCACATCCTCCCATCCCTCCCTCCATCCTTCTATTTCCATTCCTCCCTCCTTCCTTCCATCCCTCAATCTCTGTACAGAACCCCATCCCTCCCTCCTCCCATCTCAATCCCTCACTCCTTCCTTCCATCCCTCCATCTCTGTACAGAGCCCCATCCTTCCAACTCCATCCCTCCCTCCTTCTATGTCCATCCATCCCTCTATCTCTGTACAGAACCCCATCCTTCCAACTCCATCCCTCCCTCCTTCCATCTCCATCCCTCACTCCTTCCTTCCTTCCATCCCTCCATCTCTGTACAGAACTCCATCCCTCCCTCCTTCCACCTCCATCCCTCACTCCTTCCTTCCATCCCTCCATCTCTGTACAGAGCCCCATCCTTCCATCTCCATCCCTCCCTACATTCTTCCATCTCCATTCCTCACTCCTTCCTTCCATCCCTCTATCTCTGTAGAGAACCCCATCCTTCCAACTCCATCCCTCCCTCCTTCCATCTCCATCCCTCACTCCTTCCTTCCATCCCTTCATCTCTATACAGAGCCACATCCTCCCATCTCTCCCTCCATCCTTCTATCTCCATTCCTCCCTCCTTCCTTCCATCCCTCCATCTCAGTACAGAACCCCATCCTTCCATCTCCATCCCTCCCTACATCCTTCCATCTTCATCCCTCACTCCTTCCTTCTATCCCTCCATCTCTGTACATAACTCCATCCCTCCCCCCTTGCATCTCCATCCCTCACTCCTTCCTTCCATCCCTCCATCTCTGTACAGAGCCCCATCCTTCCATCTCCATCCCTCCCTCCTTCTATGTCCATCCATCCCTCTATCTCTGTACAGAACCCCATCCTTCCAACTCCATCCCTCCATCCTTCCATCTCCATCCCTCACTCCTTCCTTCCATCCCTCCATCTCTGTACAGAGCCCCATCCTTCCATCTCCATCCCTCCCTCCCTCTATGTCCATCTCTCCCTCCATCCTTCTATCTCCATTCCTCCCTCCTTCCTTCCATCCCTCCATCTCTGTACAGAACCCCATCCTTCCATCTCCATCCCTCCCTCCTTCTATGTCAATCCATCGCTCCATCTATGTACAGAACCCCATCCTTCCAACTCCATCCCTCCCTCTTTCCCTCCCTCTATCTCTATACAGAGCCACATCCTCCCATCTCTCCCTCCATCCTTCTATCTCCATTCCTCCCTCCTTCCTTCTATCCCTCCATCTCTGAACAGAACCCCATCCTTCCATCTCCATCCCTCCCTACATCCTTCCATCTCCATCCCTCACTCCTTCCATCCCTCCATCTCTGTACAAAACCCCATCCTTCCAACTCCATCCCTCTCTCCTTCCATCTCCATACCTCACTCCTTCCTTCCATACCTCCATCTCTATACAGAGCCACATCCTCCCATCTCTCCCTCCATCCTTCTATCTCCATTCCTCCCTCCTTCCTTCCATCCCTCCATCTCTGTACACAACCCCATCCTTCCATCTCCATCCCTCCCTACATCCTTCCATCTCCATCCCTCACTCCTTCCTTCCATCCCTCCATCTCTGTACAGAACCCCATCCTTCCAACTCCATCCCTCCCTCCTTCCATCTCCAAACCTCACTCCCTCCTTCCATCCCTCTATCTCTGTACAGCATCCTTCCATCTCCATCCCTCCCCACATTCTTCCATCTCCATTCCTCACTCCTTGCTTCCATCCCTCCATCTCTGCACAGAACCCCATCCTTCCATCTCCATCCCTCACTCCTTCCTTCCATCCCTCCATCTCTGTACAGAGCCCCATCCTTCCATCTCCATCCCTCCCTCCTTTTCTGTCCATCCCTCCCTCCATCTCTGTACAGAACTCCATCCTCCTATCTCCATCCCTCCCTACATCCTTCCATCTCCATCCCTCACTCCTTCCTTCCATCCCTCCATCTCTGTACAGAGCCCCATCCGTCCATCTCCATCCCTCCCTCCTTCTATGTCCATCCATCCCTCCATCTCTGTACAGAACCCATCCTTCCATCTCCATCCCTCCCTACATCCTTCCATCTCCATCCCTCACTCCTTCCTTCCATCCCTCCATATCTGTACAGAGCCCCATCCTTCTATCTCCATCCCTCCCTACATCCTTCCATCTCCATCCCTCACTCCTTCCTTCCATCCCTCCATATCTGTACAGAGCCCCATCCTTCCATCTCCATCCCTCCCTCCTTCTATGTCCATCCCTCCCTCCATCTCTCCAGCGCAACTTTCCTAGAGTAAAGTAATCACCAGCTGCTGGCTCAGGTATAGTGAAAACACAGGCAGCAATAAATCATTGACTCTGCTTTTAAGTTAATAGTGCATTGCACTGTGTACAGAGGGGGACACAGACGTGCAGGGGGGGGACAGATAAGTTTGTGGGGGGGGCAGATATGTGTGTGGGTGGGGGACACACATATCTGTCCCCCCCACACACATCCACTTTTTGTCTTCGGGCCGGGTCCATATGCAAGCCTGTGCACCACGGCTTTTTAGTGAGGGGCAGAGCGTGCGTAGGGGCGCAAAATTTGGTATCGCCTAGGGTGTCAAAACGCCTTGCACCGGCCCTGCCTGAAGTGAAATATGTAATATGCGGTACTTTTAATATTCTGCTTTTCCCCAACTCTTGCTTGGCCTGCCATCCATGTCTCTACAGATCGGCATCCATCTGCTTCCTGACCCCCGATGAGCTGAGCTCTAAGTGATAGGCTGCTGTCTTTGGTGGTGGTTGATAGGCAGTATGAGGAGGAAATTCCGTTTGCCGGTATGTGGGAAAGCACCTTCACCTGCGCTCTATAACAACTTTTGCCGAGATGAATTCAGATGGAACATACTACAGATGTTTCTTTGAATCGCTTCTGCCAGCTCATTAATCACTCGCTAAGAAATTATTTCAATTAATCTACAAATCCCAAAATAAAGAATGTGAACAGATGGGCTTGAAGCTGTTTGAAGGGTTTGATGATCAATGCTGTATAAACGCGGGAAGAAACAAACCCATAATGCAACATTTCTATCTCACAGATAAACAAAACCTGTTTACTTTACTGGTCCATGGATCAGAAATTCATGAAAGCCAAATGGTAAATACATGAGGCCATTTAAATATAGCTTAAACATTGGGGCAATGCACGGCTTTCCTGTTTTTTGATACAGGTATGCTCTGAACACTTCTGAATATCAATGTTGCACAAAACCCATGGGAAGCTCTAGTACACCGGCCTGTTTTAGACCGCAATAGATTATGAGTGAAAGCTGGCAGGATTTGTGGTTTTGGTTGCCCAGCAAAACAGTAGCTAGGTCTTGGAGGCAGCCAACAACTCATTTTGCTGAAATGAAGCAGAGACTCATGGGCACCACGGCACACGGCAAACTATCCTCCATACAACACTCATGCCAAGTTTCTCAAGGTTTGGACACTGTGGCTGAATTACAATAGTCACAAAAACTTGGGCTGGTCCCTTCTTTCCATATAGTTGTGTACCTCGGTCCACGCAAACCTGGTGGTCGGCCATGTCTCAAGAGATCGCTCTTTGACTTTTTTTTCCCTTTCCCCCTTTCTTTTCATCTCTGCTCCCAGCCCTACGTTTTTTTCCTTTACCTTTCTACCCCTTTCTTCTTCTTCCCTCACTCTCTCTCTTCTTATGCCTTCATCCGTTCTTTCTTCCATCCTTCCCTCCCTCTCTTCCCATCTTTCAATCCTTCTCTCCTTCCCTTCCCATCTTTCCATTCTTCCTCCTTCCTTGTTCCCCGCCTCTCCAATTTTCTTTCTTTCTCTTTTCTCTCCTCCTCCTATCATGCATCATGCCATCCTTTCTTGCTTCTTCTTCCGCATTTCCTTTTTTTTTTCATTGTTTTCTGCTTCCATTGTTTTCTTCACATCCTTCTTTTCTTTTTTTTCCATCCTTCCCTCCCTTCCATCCCTTCCTGCCTTTCCCTCCTCCTCCTTTCCCTCCTTTCCTCTTTTCCCATCTTTCCATCCTTCCCTCCTTCCTCTCTTCCTGTCTTTCCCACCTCCTTCATTTCCTCCTCCCGTCTTTCCATCCTTCCCTCCTTCTTTCCTTCCTCCCTTCGCTCTGCTCCTATCTTCCCATTCTTCCTTCTTCCAACCCTCCTTTCAAATTTTTACTTACATTCTTTCCCTTTTTTTTTCCCTCCCTCCAATCTTCATGTCTTCCTTCCTTGCTTCTTCTGTATTTCTTTATTTTAATTTGTACTTCCATTCTTGCTGCATCCCTCCTTTATCCTTATCATTTCTGCTTTTTCTTTCTTAATTTCATTTTTTTTTTCTTTGCGTCCTTCTTTATTTTTTTCTTGTATCCTATTTTATCCTTTTTTTTCTTTCCTGCCCTTCCCTTTTTTTCTCTTTTTCCTGCCCTTCCCTTTCTTCCATTCTTCCTTCCTCCTGCTGTTTATTGACTTATTATTTCTACGTCCTTCTTCCCTCCCTCCCTTACGTTTTTACTTTTTATTTACCCTTATTTACTCCTTCCTTCCTTCTTATTTCTTTATTTCCGTATTTTCTTTATTTTTGTTCTCTGTTTATGCATCCATCACTTCTACTTGCATCATTTTTTTCTCTTTTTCTTTCTTCCTTTCTTTCACCTCCTTCCTCTCTTTCTTTCTCTTCTTGCAATATACAAAACCTTGGTATTCTGGATTCACCCAGCTCCCATTTGGCCTACCATCCATGTCCCTACAGATCGGTATACATCTGCTTCCTGACCCCCAATGAGCTGAGCTCTAAGTGATGGAGTGATGATTGATAGGCTGTATGAGGAGGAAATTCAGTTTGCTGGCATGGGAAAGCACCTTCACCTGCGCTAAATGGCAACTTTTGCCAAGATGAATTCAGATGGAAAATAATACAAATGTCAAGAAAACCCGGTGGTTGGTCACATCTCACAAGATCTTTCTTTGTCCTTGTTTTTCTTTCCCCCACTCTTCCCCTACTTCCTTTCATCTTTCTTTGCTCCCAGCCCTACTCTTTCTTGCTTTTCCTTTCTTCTTCTTCCTTCACTCCCTCTCTTTTGTGCCTTCATCCTTTCTTTTATTCCTTCTCTCCCTCTCTTCTCACCCTTTCTCCTTCCCCCTGTTCTTCCCTTCTTTCCATCCTTCCTTCTTCCTTCCCCTCTTCCCATATTTCCATCCTTCTTCCTTCCCTCCTTTCTTCTTCCTATCTTTCCATCCTTCCCTCCTTCCCGCCTCCTTCCTCCCCTCCCTTCCTCTTTTCCCACCTTTCTATCCTTCTTTCTTCCCTCCTTTATTCTTATTTCGTATTTCCATCCTTCCCTCCTTCTTCCTTCCCTCCCTCCCAGTCTTTTCATCCTTTCCTCCTTTCTTCTTCCCATCTTTCCATCCTTTCCTCCATCTTCCTTCCCTCCTTTCCTCTTTTCCCATCTTTCCATCCTTCCCTCCTTCTTCCTTCCCTCCTTTATTCTTCCCATCTTTCCATCCTTCCCTCCCTTCCCTCCCTTCCTCTCTTCCTGTCTTCCCGTCTTCCCCTCCTCCTTCCTCCCCTCCTTTCCTCTTTTCCTGTCTTTCCATCCTTCCCTCCTTCTTCCTTCCCTCCTTTATTCTTCCCATCTTTCCATCCTTCCCTCCCTTCCTGTCTTCCCGTCTTCCCCTCCTCCTTCCTCCCCTCCTTTCCTCTTTTCCTGTCTTTCCATCCTTCCCTCCTTCTTCCTTCCCTCCTTTATTCTTCCCATCTTTCCATCCTTCCCTCCCTTCCTCTCTTCCTGTCTTTCCATTCTTCCCTCCTTTCTTCTTCCCATCTTTTCATCCTTCCCTCCCTCTTCCTTCCCTGCCTTCTTCTTATCCCCTCCTCCTTCCTCCCCTTTTCCAGTCTTTCCATCCTTTCCTCCTTCCCTCCTTTATTCTTCCCGACTTTCCATCCTTCCCTCCTTCTTTCTTTCCTCCTTTCCCTCTGTTTCTGTCTTTCCATTCTTCCATCCCTCCCTTCCAATTTTAACTTACATTATTTCCTTTTTTTCTCCCTCCCTCCTATCTTGCATCACACCTTCCTTCCTTACTTCTTCTTCTTTTGTATTTCCTTCTTTTTTTTTTTCATTGTTGCTGCTTACCTCCTTTATCTTTTTTCATTTCTGCGTTTTCTTTCTTAATTTCTTTTTTTTTTTTTCCTTCATGTCCTCCTTTCTTTTTTTCTTGTATTCTATTTTCTTCCTTTTTTTCTTTCCTGCCCTTCCCTTTGTTTCTCTTTTTCATGCCCTTCCCTTTCTTCTTCCATTCTTCCTTCCTCCTGCTGTTTATGACTTCTTATTTCTACTTCCTTCTTCCCTCCCTCCCTTTTTTACCTTTTATTTATCCTTTTTTACTCCTTCCTTCCTTCTTATTTCTTTCTTTTCTTTATTTATTTATTTTCTTTGTTTTTGTCCTCTGTTTATGCATCCATCACTTCTACTTGCATCAATTTTTTCTCTTTTTGTTTCTTTCCTCCTTTCCCTCTGTTTCTGTCTTTCCATTCTTCCATCCCTCCCTTCACATTTTTACCTACATTCTTTTCTTTTTTTCCCCCCTCCCTCCTATCTTGCATCATGCCTTCCTTCCTTACGTCTTCTTCTTCTGTATTTCCTTTATCTTTTTTCATTTCTGCTGTTTCTTTCTTAATTTCATTTTTTTTCCCTTCATGTCCTTCTTTCATTTTTTTCTTGTATTCTATTTTCTTCATTTTTTTCCCTCTTTCCTGCCCTTCCCTTTGTTTCTCTTTTTTATGCCCTTCCTTCTTCCATTCTTCCTTCCTCCGGCTGTTTATGACTTCTTGGGCTCCGTTCCCTATAGGAAACACATTCCGCCGCTGAGAGGAAATTGCAGGGTGAAGGACAAACGTTTCTTCAGCACCCTGGAGAGCGGCCAAGTCTGAGCCCGCACCGGGTATCATTCCCTACAAGACTCCGCAATTTGTAAGCCGTTTTAATGCCATTACTGGCAAGGAGAAGATAAGTAAATAGTTGACTGAATAAATCAGAATCCTCGTACCAAGAAAAATGTAATTAGGAAGATTCTGCTGCGCCGCTTAAAAAAGGAACTGCGCGTGTAAGCCGCTTTCAGCGTGGCCGTCGTCCTTTGTAACCATTATGTGACAATAATTTAATTACAAGGAATTTGCTGTCTTAAACTAGGCAACCCCGTTGGTCCGAACTGCCGCCGAGACGTCAGATGAACGCGTATAATTTTCTTAGCACCGACAAAAGCCGTCACGGATTACTGAAGTATGTAACGCAATAAATTAAACTGTATGCTCTAAAATGGCTTTATTGTAATACCCATTCGACAGTTACGCACGGCCCTGACATTTCTATTCATGCTAACGGATTTCACGCTACTTGGTTTACCCAACTGGCAAAGGTTAAAGCAGACCTTCACCCACGTTCCTCCCTGCACCCCCTCCCCGAACTGTAGTATAAAATGGACATCTTCTCTTTTTTTTGCAGCCCTGCTACCATGCCACCATTCTATTGTGATAGAATTATTTTAAAAATACCTATTTGATAGTTAATCTTATGTTATGAATAGAGCCACTCAGATGTTGCTTTTCCTTCATTATATCGTTTGTTTCCTTTTTATTGCTTGATCTTTGAAGTTATTATGTATGTATGTATGGATATATATTGCAACACTGTTATTATCCTTACATGAAGAAACAGATAATGTTTTAAAGTTATGAACCCAGCATTGAAAATATTAAGCAGATATTACATTGTAAAAGTTACCACTTGAGATAATGATACAAAAGGCTAATATAAAGCAGCTGCGACTCACTCCTCATTTTCACTCCATTCCCCCTCCCTTCTACTGCCATTTCCTTTTTGCCTCATAGTCCAAGCCTTCCCTGGAGAGAAGCAACTATGAAAATAACTTTTCGAGAGGAAGTCCCCATCCCCCATTCCTGAAGGAACTTTTGTCTTGTTTCAAGAGAACAGTTTGAAGAGCTGAAAATTGACTTTTCTTATGCCTGTATGAACTGACCAATGAGGGTTCCCATATCATACAAGGGGGTGGGGGAGATGGGTGTGAATTGTATGGGTTGACCAATGAAATGCATGTACTTCTGATGTCTTTTTGCAAATAAAAGCGATGGGAAGGCCCAGACACTTCCTGTTGGTTCGATGCTGAAAAGGTGAGATGTAAGATTCTGTGTCTGGGTTGCACATTTCATCTTATCATTTAATTTGGGTCAGACGGCATGAATTAGGGGTTCATCCTGAGAAATTGTGTCAGGAAATCAAAGAGTCTACATCACTATCAGGGGTACTCTCCAAGGCTGAGATGCTGAGAGCAGCGCTCCCTGGCAGCTAAGCCCACTCCACCCCTGAAGGGGATACAGAGGGTAAAGGGCACAAAGAGACACACGAGTCACCAGTAGGGATGAGCCGAACACCAGCCCCCCCCCCCCCCGGTTCAGCATCAACTTTCCTTATACTGCTACTTACCACTACCAGATCATCCTATACAGCTACAGCCTCTTACTAGCAACTTACATTGGCACAGACATACAATATGAAGCCTCAGATGTCCTTATACTGCCACTTACCATTAGGGATGAGCCGAACACCCCCCCGGTTCGGTTTGCGGCAGAACATGCAAAGGGACAGAAAGTTTGCGTAAACATTCGAACACCATTAAAGTCTATGGGACTCAAACGTACTAATTTCAAAACTTAATGTGCAAGTTATTGTAATAAAAAGGCTATGGAAAAGAGGGAGCGCCCCCTCCTGAACAATACCAGGCCACATGCCCTGAACATGGGGAGGATGCTTTGGGGTCCAAAGCACTATGTCTCCATAAGGGCCTCATCCCCACAACCCTTGCCCGGTGGTTGTGGGGGTCTTGGTTCAGGAGGTGCTCTCTCGTCCCCACTCTTTTCCTGCAGCCTGCCAGGTTGCGTGCTCGGATAAGGATCTGGTATGGATTTTTTGGATGTTGTTTACAAGTTAAAAACAAGATTTTTTGCTAGAAAATTACTTAGAACCCCCAAACATATTTTTTTTCTAACACCAGCCGGTGTCTCCAAACTGCGGCTCTTTGCTAGCCTTCATCCGGCCCTTGGGGCGCTATTGCTCCCAATGACATGGGGCACTATTCCTCCCACTGACACCAACAATGGGACACAATTTCTTACACTAATACCAATGATGGGGCACTACTCCACCTCCTACTGACCACCAAAACTGAGGCCATGTTTATTCTCACTGATGCTCGACCCAGGGCATTTTCTACCCGCAGTGGCCAGAGTCCGGCCCCCCTAAAGTCTAAAGGACAGTAAACTGGCCCTTTGTTTGAAAAGTTTGGAGACCCCTGCCCTAGACAATAAAATGTCGGTCATTGCAATACTTTATGCCCACACTGTATTTGCGCAGCGGTCTTACAAGCACACTTTTTTGGGAAAAAATACACTTTTTTGAATTGAAAAATAAGACAACAGTAAAGTTAGCCCATTTTTTTTTTTTAGATTGTGAAAGATAATGTTACGCCAAGTAAATTGATACCCAACATGTCACGCTTCAAAATTGTGTCCGCTCATGGAATGGCGACAAACAATTATAATTTCTATCTCACTATTAATTTTCCTCAGTTTCATTATTATACTCAGCAAATTAGAAA
>CM056050.1:8573173-8610673 GCA_029574335.1 Rana kukunoris
ACAGCCAAAGGCAAGTGTTGATAGCAGGCAGGCTCTGGGACTTGACCACCAAAGAACTATGCGAGCGAGCTGAATGGGCATGCGCCCGAAATAGTCCCTGCACTCCGACCAGCACATTTCATCAGAAAGGGGCAAAGATAATGGAAACAATAGACCCCCCTAAGCAGGTATAGGAGTGGCAGAGTTGTAATTCAGATTTTTCTTTGATTAATTTCTTTGAAATGGCCCCAGTTCCTATTCAAATCCAATCCGGGACAAAACCGGGGACACACTTGTCCGGGGACAGTGTTCTCAATCCTGGGACTGTCCCCAGAAATCGGGGTAGTCTGGTCACCCTAGCCTAGGCTCCTCTTCCACTCCGACAGTATATCCACAACTGGAGGAGGAGCCTAGGAGGAAGAACATGTATGTTGATAGAGCCATGCTGTGAATGTTAAAATAGGGGGGTACATAAGGGGATCGCAGGGGTGGTTATATTGGGGAGATTACACAGGAATGGTGGTTACGTTAGGGGGATTGCACAGGAAGGGGGTTACATAAGGGATTGCGCAGGAGGGGGGTTACATTAGGGGGATTGCACAGGAAGGGGGTTACATTAGAGGGATGCACATGAAGGGGTTACATTAGAGGGATTTCACAGGAAGGGGGTTACATTGGGGGGATTGCACAGGAGGGGGTTACATTAGGGGGATTGCACAGGAAGGGATTACATTAGGGGATTGCACTGGAAGGGGTTACATTAGGGGGATTGCACAGGAGGGGGATTACATTAGGGGATTGCACAGGAGTGGTTTACATTAGGGGGATTGCACAGGAATGGGATTACATTAGGGGGATTGCACAGGAAGGGGGTTACATTAGGGGAATTGCACAGGAGGGGGGGTTACATTAGGGGGATAGCACAGGAGGGAGGTTACATTAGGGGATTGCACAGAAAGGGGGTTACATTAGGAGGATTGCACAGGAGGGGGGTTACATTAAGGGGATTGCACAGGAAGGGGATTACATTAGGGGGATTGCACAGGAGGGGGATTACATTAGGGGGATTGCACTGGAAGGGGGTTACATTTGGGAATTGCACAGGAAGAGGGTTACATTAGGGGGATTGCACAGGAGGGGGGTTACATTAGGGGATTGCACAGGAGGGGTGGTTACATTAAGGGATAGCACAGGAGGGGGGTTACATTAGGGGGATAGCACAGGAGGGGGGTTACATTAGGGGGATTGCACTGGAAGGGGGTTACATTGGGGGATTGCACAGGAAGGGGGTTACATTAGGGGGATTGCACAGAGGGGGTTTACATTAGAGGGATTGCACAGAAAGGGGGTTACATTAGGGGGATTGCACAGGAAGGGGATTACATTAGGGGATTGCACTGGAAGGAGGTTAAATTGGGGATTGCACAGGAAGAGGGTTACATTAGGGGGATTGCACAGGAGGGGGTTACATTAGAGGGATTGCACAGAAAGGGGGGTTACGTTAGGGGGATTGCACAGGAGGGGGGTTACGTTAGGGGGATTGCACAGGAGGGGATTACATTAGGGGATTGCACAGGAGGGGGGTTACATTAGGGGGATTGCACAGGAGGGGGATTACATTAGGGGATTGCACAGGAGGGGGGTTACATTAGGGGGATTGTACAAGAAGGGGGTTTACATTGGGGGATTGCACAGGAGGGGGGGGTTACATTAGGGAGATTGCACAGGAAGGGGGTTACATTAGGGGGATTGCACAGGAAGGGGGTTACGTTAGCGGGATTGCACAGGAAGGGGGTTACATTGGGGGATTGCACAGGAAGGGGGTTACATTAGGGGGATTGCACAGGAGGGGTGGTTACATTAGGTGATACCACAGGAGGGGTGGTTACATTATGGTGATTGCATGGGAGGGGTTACATTAGGGAATCACATGAAGAGAATTGCACAGGGGGGGGCTTTACATTAGGGGGATTACAGGGGAGGGAGGCTTACATTAGGGGTGTTACACAGGGGGGGGGAGCTGTGCTGTTGCACCAGCCTGCTCAGTGCCCCAGATTGCTCAGTGACCGGGGGTGGGGGTGACACCAACCGCACCAGGTGACACCAGCCCTATTGGCGCCACTGGCTGGCCATACATGGTTAGTTTTTTTTTTTCTGGCTGTTTCCTCTATCCACACAGATCCGGTTGAGGAATCTCCCATGTTGGGACTATGTATACAGACAGCAGCACTCTTTCCTGTCAGAATACACCGAACAGCAACTGCAGCCGCCGGTAGAGAAATGTATTCCAATATGTCCCTTCGACAGAAGTCAATAGTGTTGTCAACTTTTCTCAAGCAGAGATGGTCACACACTGACTTTAATCCACAGTGTATGGCCAGCTTTATCTCAAGCCCTCATGCCGCATACACACAATCTATTTTCGGCATGTAAAAAACAACGGCCAGATTCAGAGAGAATTAGATTAGCGTAGAGTAACAGAAATACTCTACGCCGCCGTTTTACCTGGCTCTACGTGGAATCCCGGTAGATTTTGTCCAGTAAACGACGGCGGCGTAGAGTATTTCTCCCGGCGCAAGCCATCTACGCGAGTAGGGGGCGTGAAGCATTTAAAATAGGCGCGTTCCCGCGGCGATCGAACTGCGCATGCTCCGTTCAGAAATTCCCGCCGTGCATTGCGCGAAATCACGTCGTTACGTCATTCGTTGTTTGAGTAGCGTCGTTTACGGACATTCCTATTCCCGAACGCCTTACGTAAAAAAAAAAAATATATATTAAATTCGACGCGGGAACGACGGCCATACTTAACATGGGCTACGCACCGTTAGACCAGCAAAAAGCTGGTCTAACAGTACGTAGAAAAAAATAGACGAAAGCGATTGTGAAGGCCGCTCGTATCTTCGTGGATCGCCGTAAAAACACATTTGCATATCCCGACGCATCAAAACGACGCGAACTCCTCCCAGCGGCCGCAAAAATATTGCAGCGTAGTATCCGAAGGCTTACGAAGACGTAAGCCTCTCGGATCGAAGCCCGAAGCCGCCGTATCATGGTTTGAGGATTCAAACTAGTGATACGGCACGCAAAATTTGAAATTACTCCTATCTAACACCAGTTAGACAGGCGTAATTGCTCTGTGAATCTGGGCCAACGTTTTTTAGCCTCTAGAAAAAACGATGTTTTTTTCCAACTTCATCATTAAAACGACGTTGCCCACACATGATTGTTAAAAAAAGATGCTCTAGCAAAGCGCGGTGACATATAACACGTACGACGGCACTATAAAGGGGAAGTTCCATTCGGATGGCGCCACCCTTTGGCTGCTTTAGCTGATTTTGTGTTAGTAAAAGACGATTTGCGCTTTTCTGTCTGTTACAGCGCGTGATGAATGTGCTTACTCCATTACGAACGCTAGGTTTACCAGCACGAGCGCTCCCGTCTCATAACTTGCTTCTGAGCATGCGCAGGTTTTTCACGTCGTTTTAGCCCACACACGATCATTTTTTACAAACCTGAAACACGACATTGTTTAAAACGTTGTTAAAAAATGCAGCATGTTCAAATTTTATTTTTGGGCGTTTTTCAGAACCCGAAAAATGATGTGAAGCCCACACACAATCGTTTTGAATGACATTTAAAAAAAAAAATTAACAAAAAATTTCAATGCCGAAAAACGATCGTGTGTACGCGGCATCAAGCTTGTCTGCAGATGCTTGGCAGCGTGGAGCTCAACCTCTACCTGCAGAGGAAGAATTATCAATGTGTGATCTGGAAATAAAGAAAACACTTTGGAATGCAAATTAGTTTGTTTATGATGCAAACAAATTACATGTTCAATCAAAGCTTCATAAGAAAAAAATAAAAATCAATGAATTATAGTTGAGAATCATTACGGACAACACACAGTTTAGTCACTGGTGCATGTCCAAAAATGATCTCAAAAGGAAAAGTTTTCCATGAATCTCTAGATGTGTGCCTGATGGACATAAGCACTTAACTCAATGCATTCGTCAATTACATTCATGAATTGTAGCAAGTGTGTTTTTCAAAGTATCATTGTATCGTTCCAGTAGTTTGTGGACGGCATGAGATGTGGAACGTGGAACTAATGGGACATAAAAAACTCTGTCACAGTGGCATCGTTTCTACCCCTTTAATACCCCCCTTCTCCCAGAGTTTATTCTCAGCAGTTGAGGATGAAGAGGGTGAACCCTCTGGTATTCCAGTGTGAACTTTAAGGTGAGTGATAAGATGTGTCTTCTGTATAAAAGCTTTATCACATTCTGAACACTGAAATGGCTTCTCTCCAGTGTGAAGCTTATGATGTCGGATAAGATGTGGCTTCTGTGCAAAAGCTTTATCACATTCAGTGCATTGAAAAGGCTTCTCTATATAGGTTTTTCCTCCAGCGTGAGCCTTCTTATGTCTGATAAGTCCTGACATCTCTAAAAAAGCTTTACCACATTCGGAACATCGAAATGGTTTCTCTATCGTGTGAATCGTCTGATGTCTGAGAAGGTTTGACTTCCGTGTAAAAGCTTTGTCACATTGGGAGCATTGATATGGCCTCTCTCCCGTGTGAACCCTTTCGTGATTGATGAGATCAAACCTAATTTTAAAAGCTTTGCCACAAGTAAAACACTTATAGGGCTTGTCTCCAGTATGAATCCTCTGGTGCATAAGAAGGGTTCCCTTCTCTCTAAAAGGTCTGTTACATTCAGAACATTGATACAGCTTCTCTTCAGTGTGAACCCTCTGGTGTCTGCTAAGTTTGGTCTTTGTTGTGAAAGCTTGGCCACATTCACACTGAAATGGCTTCTCCCCTGTATGAATCCTCTCGTGTGTGATCAGTTGCGACATTACTGCGAAAGCTTTGCCACACAGAGAACAAAAATACCTCTTCACTTTAGTCTTAGCTCCCCCAAGTCCAGGGTTTGGTTGCATTGGAAACACTATGATGCAGTCAGAACCCAGACCCGGCTTCTCTTCTGTGTGTTCCATCAGGTATTTAGTTAGGTCAGATTTTGAAAGAAAAACCTGTCACCATCCAGAGAATATATTGCAGAACCCTGAAATAAATTCTCTCCGGTTGTCCTCTGAGGTTGGATCAATGCTGATGAACATCTAAAAACAATCATGACATTTAGAATGATATGGCTTTTGTCCTGTGTGAACCTTCCAGTCTTTCAGTCTCTTAGAACAGCCATATGGATTTGTCACCATTTGTGACTATGAAGACCAATGTGACCATCACCAGGGTGACTTGGTTGTGGCTATAAGGAACACAAGGATGACTCAGTTGTGACAATGAAGACCAACGTGACCATCACCAGGATGACTCAGTTGTGATAATGAAGACCAACGTGACCATCACCAGGATGACTCAGTTGTGACAATGAAGACCAACGTGACCATCACCAGGATGACTCAGTTGTGATAATGAAGACCAACGTGACCATCACCAGGATGACTCAGTTGTGACAATGAAGACCAACGTGACCATCACCAGGATGACTCAGTTGTGATAATGAAGACCAACGTGACCATCACCAGGATGACTCAGTTGTGATAATGAAGACCAACGTGACCATCACCAGGATGACTCAGTTGTGACAATGAAGACCAACGTGACCATCACCAGGATGACTCAGTTGTGACAATGAAGACCAACGTGACCATCACCAGGATGACTCAGTTGTGACAATGAAGACCAACGTGACCATCACCAGGATGACTTTGTTGTTACTATGAAGACCAGGGTGACTCAGTTGTGATGATGAAGACCAATGTGACCATTAACAGGGTGACTTGGTTGTGGCTATGAAGAACACTGTGACCATCACCAGGTTGACTCAGTTGTGACTATGAAGACCAACATGACCATCAACAGGATGACTTAGTTGTGATGATGAAAACCAATGACCATCACCAGGTTGACTTAGTTGTTACTATGAAGACCAGGGTGACTTAGTTGTGACAATGAAGACCAACATGACCATCACCAGAGTGAATCAGTTGCGATGATGAAGACCAATGTGACCATCACCAGGTTGACTTAGTTGTGACTATGAAGAACACTGTGACCATCACCAGGGTGACTTAGTTGTGACTATGAAGAACACTGTGACCATCACCAGGTTGACTTAGTTGTGACTATGAAGAACACTGTGACCATCACCAGGGTGACTTAGTTGTGGCTATAAAGACGAACCTGACAAAAAACGTGGTCCATCAATCCACCTGTATAGAAGAAAAAAGGAGAGAAAATTTGGTAAATTTGGCTATAGTAAAGTTGCTTTCTCTTTTATTTAACCTTCATTAATAAATGTAAAAGTAGTATGTTATAAACACGTTAAAGGGTGTTCCACCCAAAAAATCGACCTTTTCTTACTCCACTCCTCACCCCCATACATGCCACATTTGGCATGTAATTTTTTTTGGGGGGGAGTGGGGGCTTCAGTAGGAGTGGGACTTCCTGTCCCACTTCCTGCTTCCGCCGAGGGGCTGGTTAGGCGATTAAGCCTTAATCGCCTACACCAGCCCCTCCCTGTAGGCGATCACATGGGACACTGACAGGTCCCATGCGATCGCCTCTCCAATCAGCGGCGAGCCGCGCCGCGCGCGCACGCATGCGCAGTACGGCTCGCGCATGCGCAGTGGGTGCCCGGCCCGTGAAGCCGAAGGCTGTCACGGCTGGGTGCCCACAGTCAGGATGGAGACGCCGGCCGGGCAGGGGGGGAGAGGAGCGGAGCCCCGGTCGGCGCGTCGCTGGAACGTAGGAGCAGGTAAGTGAGTGTTTATTAAAAGCCAGCAGCTACACTTTTTGTAGCTGCTGACTTTTAATAAACACAACTTAGGGCTGGAACACCCCTTTAAGTTTTTATATTTTTCTTTTTTATAGGAACACTCTATTATTCCATTATTTCTGTTGGCTGGTACAATTTTATTAATTCTTTGGTCCCATTGGTCCCATTCAGAACATTGTACGTAATGCATTTTCAGCCCAAATAAACTGTACAATACATCGGAAGCAGTATGTTCAGCTTTATACAGCAGCTTTTTTTCTCTAATAATGGTTTAAATTAAGTATATAGCCCTTTACTACAAGTGTAACAGCATTCAGGACACCGACCTTCCATAGTAGATGATTTACAACTCTACAAACTTGATCCATTACTGTGACAAATTAACCACTTGTAATCTGACATACACTATATTACCACTAGTGTTGAGCGGAATACGCCATATTCGATTTTGCGATATTGCACGAATATATAGAAGAATATTCGCGAATATTCGCTAATATCGAATATTCGTGATATTTTATCCAAAAAAATTTTTGCGAAAATGATTGCGAAATTCTCATAAACGGAGATCAATTCCTGTATTACTAAACTAATATGCACTAAACACTAACTCTACACTAACTCTACTTAAAAAAAGGAGAATAAGGGGGCAAAAGAAGGGCGGAGAAGATAATCGCGCAATATTCCTATTGCGCGATTATCTTCTCCGCCCTTCTTTTGCATCAGAGCCAATCAGAATAACTCGAATATTCGGCAAAAGGAATATCGCGCAATATTCCTTTTGCCGAATATTCGAGTTATTCTGATTGGCTCTGATGCAAAAGAAGGGCGGAGAAGATAATCGCGCAATATTCCGTTTGCCGAATATTCAAGTTATTCTGATTGGCTCTGATGCAAAAGAAGGGCGCATCAGAGCCAATCAGAATAACTCGAATATTCGGCAAAAGGAATATTGCGCGATTATCTTCTCCGCCCTTCTTTTGCAACAGTGCCAATCAGAATAACTCGAATATTCGGCAAAAGGAATATCGCGCAATATTCCTTTTGCCGAATATTCGAGTTATTCTGATTGGCTCTAATGCAAAAGAAGGGCCGAGTAGCTGATGCGATTCTTTTATTTTGCCATAAAAGAATCGCATCAGCTACTCGGCCCAGGGTCTCTCTCTAATCATACCAGCAATGCTTTTAGACGTCGATGGAGATCACTAGGATGTGATCTGTTTTAAAAATAAATTTGAAAAAATACGAATATTCGCCATAGCGAATATTCGCCGCAATATTCAAGTTATTTGCGAATACTCGAATATGCAATATTCGTAGCGAATATTCGCAATGCGAATATTCGTGAGCAACACTAATTACCACACATGAATTTTAATGGCATCCCAGTCTTAGTCCGTAGGGTTCAATATTGAGTTAGCCCACCCTTGCAGCTATAACAGCTTCAACTCTTCTGGGAAGGCTGTTCATCAAACATAGGTTCGACTCGAACATCGGTGTTTGTTAGTTCGGCGGCGAAAACAAACATTATGAGGCGTTCGCGGCAAATTGAAGCAGCCCGGAAAGCCTCATAATGCACTGCGAGATCGCAACGCATTGCTGTATGATGATTGACCAAAGTATGCACCATGACCTGCATGCTTTGGCTAATCCCAGCGCCCTCTGCTAACAGAGCCATAATTGGCCAAAGGCAGGGTGCCTTTGACCAATCATGGCTCAGGGGGACCAAGTCTGGCTGCCTGCATGTCGGCCCTGTGTAGTGTGTTGTTGGCATGGACGGAGAGATAGTGTGATTTAGATTAGGAAGGCAGGTTATTCAGCTAGCTCAGCTGCAGTGTATTTAATATATATATATATATATATATATATACACACACACATACATACATATACAGCCAGTCTTGTGAGCTTGTCCTTTTTTTCTGCTGCTGGCCGTGTTTTTGAGCCACAACATGCAGAAATTTTGGTGGAGTGGATAACAAAGCGGTCCTCATCCTCCTCATCCTCTGTCACCCAGGCTCAGTGTAGTTTGCCTGCCAAAGCAGCCTCTTCCATCGGCTCCTTGTCAACAGTCACTCCTTCCCTAGCCCCACCATCATGCATGGAGTCGTCCCCCAAACTATTCAACCACAGTGTCAGGTACATGCTGCCGAAGGATACACAGCGATTTTAAGGTTCTGATGATGGTCCCCAAGTTGAGAAAGGGAGTAACGTGAGCCTAGGGAGAGGGGGTGCCCAAGAAGGACAAGAGACTGGCAGTCATGTTCCCCCAGCTGCAGCATACTGCCAAGTTTGCTCCAGTGATGAGCAGGGAGGATGATGATGAGGTCACTGACTCTACTTGGGTGCCTTATGGAAGAGAGGAGGAGGCACATTCCAATGAGGCAGTATGCCCTCCAGGGTGCAGCTTAAGGGCAGCCACCCTATTGGATCACACCGCAGAGCAGGGCGCTGCTGACTTCCCACTTATTTTGAAAAGTTCTTTGGTGTGGGACTTTTTTGAGACGTGTGCAGCAGATCGCAACATTGCTGTTTGCAACCTATGAAGCGGATCAAGCGTGGCCAAAACAGCAGCCGCTTGGGCACCACATGCTTGACCAGACATATGACGACTTCCCATGCAGTGCGTTGGCAAGAGCACTTGAAAGACCCATTTTAAAGAACAGGACAGACTTCTCCTTGCTCTTCATCTGGGATCTCCAACCCCACTATACCTCCAGTTCTCTCAGAAACCTGCACTAAGAGAAATGAAGGCATAGCAATAGGTGTCCCAAGTACTTGCGGCCAATCTGCTAGCAGTATGCCCCAATCCTACCCTAGTTGCTAAACCGTAGAAAGAAATTCGGTCCCAGACATCCACATGCTCAGAGTCTGAATGCTAGCTTGGCCAAATTGCTAGCACTGCAACTACGGCCTTTTCAGCTGGTAGATTCGCCCCCCCCCCTTTTTGTGAATTTGTGTAATGTGTGGTACCTCAGTGGCAAGTTCCCAAACGCCATTTCATTTCACGGAAGGCCATTCCGGCTCTCTACCGGCATGTGGAAGGCAATGTCTTGGCCTCGTTGGACAGGGCGGTCAGCAGTAAGATGCATATTACTGCTGACTCATGGTCCAGCAGGCATGGACAGGATGTTACCTTTCTTTCTAGGTGCACTGGGGAACTGGCAGCTGGGAAGGATGCAGTACAGGGTTCAGTATTCTTGGAGCTTCTCCCGCCACCACGCCTCCAAAATGCTAGTGGTGATTCTGCCACAGCTCTCTCCTCCACCCCCCTATGGCCTCTTCCTCGACAGATTTGTCCTCTGAGCCAGCCATGCTCCGTGGGCGTCCAAGGGGCTACGCAAGCACTCAGGCAAAAAGATGTCATGCAGTGCTGGAGTTGGTCTGCCTAGGGGACAGGAGCCACACTGGGGCAGAAATTCTGTCAGCTCTGCAGGGGCAGGCTCAGAGGTGGTTGAAGCCATGCCAGCTTCAGCAAGGAATGGTTGAATGCAACAATGGCACCAACCTACTCTCCGCCCTCCGACAGGGGCACTTGACCCCTGTTCCCTGTTTGGCTCACATCCTAAATTTGGTGGTGCAGCAGTTCTTAAGCAGGTACCCGGGCTTACAGGATTCTGAGGCAGGCCAGGAAAGTCTGTGGTCATTTCCGCCAATCATATAATGCCAGTGCCCGGCTGGCTGAAATTCCAAGGGAATGAAACCTACCCAAGAACCGCCTCGTTTGTGACATGCCCACACGGGGGAACTCACTTTGGCAATGCTGCAGCGGCTGCACATGCAGCAGAGGGCCATCAATGAGTACCTGTGTGAGTATGGCACCAGGACAGGGTCATGGGAGCATGCACTGTCCTGTCACCATTTGAGGAGGCCATTTGGTGGGGCGAACACCCTGCAAATTCAGATGTTCTCCGAACAGGGCGAACCGACAATGCTCGAGCTGAACCGTTCACCGAACAATACTTATCAATTATCCCAAATTAATATTGTTGTGTAAATGTTGGTGTCCCCCCCCCCCCCTGAGGTTGTATTGTTTGAGTTAATAAATTCTGTTGGGACTGAGAAGAAGGAAGCTCTGTGGGAACTTTTGTGTGTGAAGGAGGTAGGTGATCTATATGTGTGTGAAGAAGGTAGGTGATCTGTGTGTGTGAAGGAGGTAGGTGATCTGTGTGTGTGGGGGGGGTAGGTGATCTGTGTGTGTGGGGGGAGGTAGGTGATCTGTGAGTGGGGGGGGGGGTAGGTGATCTGTGTGTGGGGGGAGGTAGGTGATCTGTGTGTGGGGGGAAAAGTTAGGTGATCTGTGTGTATGTGGGGGAAGGTAGGTGATCTGTGTGTGTGTGTGTGGGGGGGGGGTAGGTGATTTGTTTGTGTGTGGGGGGAGGTAGGTGATCTGTGTGTGTGTGCGCGGGGGGGGGGGGGGGGGGTTGGTGATTTGTGTTGCAATTCTTCTTTCTTGGGACATCCGATACACGAAGTTCAACATAATCCGATGTTTTTTTCTCCAGTGTGTTGGTGTGAACTGTACTCCATGTACTTTCCTTCCCCCTTAGTGACCCCACATTGCCCCTCCATAGTCCCCAATTCTTACCCAGATCTCTCTGGATTTTCTCTTCTTCAGCCACTTGTCTGTCCCTTGGCTGCAGCTACATGTGAGACAAGGAGGGGGAGGGGGTGTCCTCAGTGCCACCATTTTCTTGTAGCTCAGAAAGGCGAAGAGCTGTCCTCCATTTTCTTGTAGCGCAGAGAGGGGGAGGGGGTGTCCTCCATTTTCTTGTAGCTCAGAGGGGAGGGGTGCGTCCTCTATTTTCTTGTAGCTTAGAGAGGGTGGGGGGTGTCCTCCATTTTCTTGTAGCTCAGGGATCCGATCTTCCTGTAATGACACGATGACTTTTCATTGTTTAGAAGAAATGTCTCTATTGATAGAGATATTCCCCCTTTTATATACAATGTATCCATGCTTTCCTTTAGCTGTGGCTGCAGACTGGAGCTCCGGGTTTGACAGGAAACATCCGTCCTCCACTCTCCACTTCATTTTTTTTTAAACAAACTTTAATGTCATAAACATTCAACAGACACAACTGGTGGAAGTGGAGGCCACGTGTTTCCTGTCTGCATTTCCCAAGTTTTTGATCAACTTTCACCTTTCGCTGCCAGAGCTATTTTTGCAATTTTGTTTAAAAAAACATATGTAAAAAATAATAATTTGGTCCGAAGATTACATAACCACCCCCCAAACATGATATGATTTCTGAAAGCAGACACCCTAGAGAGTAAAATAGCGGTAGTTCCCTTTTTTTATGTCTCACGATTAGGGTTGTCCCGATACCGATACTAGTATTTGTACTTGTAGATATGATGCCGGCGCTGCCGCATACCGCCGTTAATCCCCCTGCATTATAGCGTAGCGCGCATTACAAGCTTTCCTTTTGAATACTTGTAATGCCCGCGCCGCCGTGTATTGACACTCCCCTTCTTGGGATTGGATGGATCTGTTCAATCCCGAGCAAGGGGGGTGTCTATGCACGAATCCACGTATAGACACTCCCCCTTGCGTGGGATTGGACGGATCCCTCCAATCCCGAGAAGGGGAGTGTCTATACATGGCGGTGCGGGCATTACAAGTATTCAGAACGAAAGCTTGTAATGCGTGCTGCGCTATAATGCAGGGAGATTAACGGCGGTATGCGGCGGCGGCATCATCATATCTACAGGTATGAGGGACAGGACATGGCTGCAATATGAGGGGGACATGACATGGCTGCAATATGGGGGACATGACATGGCTGCAATATGAGGGACATGACATGGCTGCAATATGGGGGACATGACATGGCTGCAATATGTGGGGGACATACATGGCTGCATATGTGGGGGACATATATGGCTGCATATGTGGGGACATGACATGGCTGCAATATGGGGGACATGACATGGCTGCATAATGGTGGACATGACATGGCTGCAATATGTGGGGGACATAAATGGCTGCATATGTGGGGGACATACATGGCTGCAATATGGGGGACATACATGGCTGCAATATGGGGGACATGACATGGCTGCAATATGGGGGACATACATGGCTGCATATGTGGGGGACATACATGGCTGCAATATGTGGGGGACATACATGGCTGCAATGTGGGGGACATACATGGCTGCAATATGTGGGGGACATACATGGCTGAAATATGTGGGGGACATACATGGCTGAAATATGTGGGGGACATACATGGCTGAAATATGTGGGGGACATACATGGCTGCAATATGTGGGGGACATACATGGCTGCAATGTGGGGGACATACATGGCTGCAATGTGGGGGACATACATGGCTGCAATGTGGGGGACATACATGGCTGCAATATGTGGGGGACATACATGGCTGAAATATGTGGGGGACATACATGGCTGCAATATGTGGGGGACATACATGGCTGCAATGTGGGGGACATACATGGCTGCAATGTGGGGGACATACATGGCTGCAATATGTGGGGGACATACATGGCTGAAATATGTGGGGGACATACATGGCTGCAATGTGGGGGACATACATGGCTGCAATGTGGGGACATACATGGCTGCAATGTGGGGGACATACATGGCTGCAATATGTGGGGGACATACATGGCTGAAATATGTAGGGGACATACATGGCTGCAATATGTGGGGGACATACATGGCTGAAATATGTGGGGGACATACATGGCTGCATATGTGGGGGACATGGCTGCATTTGGGGACACATTTAAAAAAAGTATCGGTAATCGGTATCGGCGACTACTTGAAAAAAGTATCGGTACTTGTACTCGGTCCTAAAAAAGAGGTATCGGGACAACCCTACTCACGATATTACTGCAAAGTGAATTTAAAGGGAAACAAACGCAATAAATGACCCACATTTTTGGTCAAATATAGATAAATAGATAAGGTTACACCGAGTGAATAGATACCCAACGTGTCAAACCTTAAATTTATGTGTGCCTGTGAAATGGCAACAAACTTCTGTGCCCTGTATTTTCTTTAAAAAGCAAGGAAGTTTGGGACTTTGAATGAGGATTCGGACAAGGTGGGATATTGTAAAGGAAAAATTAGTTTAATGGCATGAAACGGTAAGTGGTGGCTCACTAGAACCATGGAGCTGTACATGGACCAACATAGCTAAGATGAATATTTAAAGGTACATATTGATGTCAACTTGGAAAATACATGACATATGGCTTAACATATGAAACATGGGCATCAAGGGCATACAATACTAACAACAAATGATACAACATAGTGTGAAGAACAGTGGACAGCTTCCCATGAGTACATAATATGAGCACACACATTTCCTTAAAGTGGCACAGTGCAGTTAAAAACATGAGGTAGACAATTGTAGTTCATTATTGCTGGTGAGTCAGATATGGAATGGGTTTGCATCTATAGATTGCCCGACGCGTTTCGTGCTGATAGCACTCATCAGGGGCTGATGCTTCCAAATCTGGAAGATGAGATTATATATTAGTCTACAATAACACTAAACATGGGGTGAAAAAACATACATGCCAATCCTACACTTACATACCAGAAAATATGTTGTGTGTAGTGGGAGTGAATAAGTGCTGAACCACTGCCAACTAGGGGTGTCAGTCCCGGGAGCTGAGGTGAGTATGCCAAAGGCAGCTGAGAGCATAGGGTTAAGATGTGGCCAGGGCAGAAGGTAAATTGAGCCAGATTGGTGGTTACTTGGGAGGATGCCCAGGATACTGCCTAGAAGATAATAATAATTATAAAATAAAGTAAAATAAAATCTGAGCAAAATGCACAAGCTAGATTGAAGTCTAATGGCAAACAAATGGCAAGAAATACGGCAAAAAATATTAATACCTGGGTGTTAAGTGGCCAAGGAGAGGGGGCCATAGGTGGTATAGCAAGGTCCCGTCGAACTGGAAAGGACTGTGTGTGGACAGCCTTTGTTATACATCCCTATATCCCTGTGCACAGCTGTGTAATGGCGCACACCAACGCCACGCAGGCCGTGCGTGAGCCAGGAGGGGCTCCGATTGGGGAGGAAGAAGTAACTCCGCCCACGAAGGAGACTGATCCCCATGGGCTGCAGGCGGCTGGAATGGATGGTATCGCGACCGGCGTCATGACGTCACAAGTGGCGTCTGGCGCGGGTCCCGTGGGCGTGGCGTCGATGCACTGTGAGCACCGCCCGATGCACCATGGATCCACCCCACCTGTACAGCGGGGGGAGGGGCAAAGGGAGGACGTGCAGAGCGCATCGCAGCTACCGGGTCATTGACAACAGAAAAAGGCAGTGGATGACCAACACAATAAACAAACCCCATTGGAATGAGAAAACCGCATTTGTGCCATTATCTCAAGGACAGGAAAATCAAGTCTCAATTGAGAACAAGTCCCCCATAGTGGTCCATGGCCACAGAGGGGGAACTAAAATACCCACATAGGTGGCAGGGGAACACTGCTACCTAAGTCAGGACCCTCCATCCCTATTTGAATACAACAAAGTGGGGGGGACTATGCGTTTGCATAGGTGGGACTTTAAATGAAGCAACTGTTTGCGCTTCCATCCCTAATACATTTTAAAAAGCAAGGAAGTTTGGGACTTTGAATGAGGATTCGGACAAGGTGGGATATTGTAAAGGAAAAATTAGTTTAATGGCATGAAACGGTAAGTGGTGGCTCACTAGAACCATGGAGCTGTACATGGACCAACATAGCTAAGATGAATATTTAAAGGTACATATTGATGTCAACTTGGAAAATACATGACATATGGCTTAACATATGAAACATGGGCATCAAGGGCATACAATACTAACAACAAATGATACAACATAGTGTGAAGAACAGTGGACAGCTTCCCATGAGTACATAATATGAGCACACACATTTCCTTAAAGTGGCACAGTGCAGTTAAAAACATGAGGTAGACAATTGTAGTTCATTATTGCTGGTGAGTCAGATATGGAATGGGTTTGCATCTATAGATTGCCCGACGCGTTTCGTGCTGATAGCACTCATCAGGGGCTGATGCTTCCAAATCTGGAAGATGAGATTATATATTAGTCTACAATAACACTAAACATGGGGTGAAAAAACATACATGCCAATCCTACACTTACATACCAGAAAATATGTTGTGTGTAGTGGGAGTGAATAAGTGCTGAACCACTGCCAACTAGGGGTGTCAGTCCCGGGAGCTGAGGTGAGTATGCCAAAGGCAGCTGAGAGCATAGGGTTAAGATGTGGCCAGGGCAGAAGGTAAATTGAGCCAGATTGGTGGTTACTTGGGAGGAATGCCCAGGATACTGCCTAGAAGATAATAATAATTATAAAATAAAGTAAAATAAAATCTGAGCAAAATGCACAAGCTAGATTGAAGTCTAATGGCAAACAAATGGCAAGAAATACGGCAAAAAATATTAATACCTGGGTGTTAAGTGGCCAAGGAGAGTCCCACCTATGCAAACGCATAGTCCCCCCCACTTTGTTGTATTCAAATAGGGATGGAGGGTCCTGACTTAGGTAGCAGTGTTCCCCTGCCACCTATGTGGGTATTTTAGTTCCCCCTCTGTGGCCATGGACCACTATGGGGGACTTGTTCTCAATTGAGACTTGGTTTTCCTGTCCTTGAGATAATGGCACAAATGCGGTTTTCTCATTCCAATGGGGTTTGTTTATTGTGTTGGTCATCCACTGCCTTTTTCTGTTGTCAATGACCCGGTAGCTGCGATGCGCTCTGCACGTCCTCCCTTTGCCCCTCCCCCCGCTGTACAGGTGGGGTGGATCCATGGTGCATCGGGCGGTGCTCACAGTGCATCGACGCCACGCCCACGGGACCCGCGCCAGACGCCACTTGTGACGTCATGACGCCGTCGCGATACCATCCATTCCAGCCGCCTGCAGCCCATGGGGATCAGTCTCCTTCGTGGGCGGAGTTACTTCTTCCTCCCCAATCGGAGCCCCTCCTGGCTCACGCACGGCCTCTGCGTGGCGTTGGTGTGCGCCATTACACAGCTGTGCACAGGGATATAGGGATGTATAACAAAGGCTGTCCACACACAGTCCTTTCCAGTTCGACGGGACCTTGCTATACCACCTATGGCCCCCTCTCCTTGGCCACTTAACACCCAGGTATTAATATTTTTTGCCGTATTTCTTGCCATTTGTTTGCCATTAGACTTCAATCTAGCTTGTGCATTTTGCTCAGATTTTATTTTACTTTATTTTATAATTATTATTATCTTCTAGGCAGTATCCTGGGCATTCCTCCCAAGTAACCACCAATCTGGCTCAATTTACCTTCTGCCCTGGCCACATCTTAACCCTATGCTCTCAGCTGCCTTTGGCATACTCACCTCAGCTCCCGGGACTGACACACCCTAGTTGGCAGTGGTTCAGCACTTATTCACTCCCACTACACACAACATATTTTCTGGTATGTAAGTGTAGGATTGGCATGTATGTTTTTTCACCCCATGTTTAGTGTTATTGTAGACTAATATATAATCTCATCTTCCAGATTTGGAAGCATCAGCCCCTGATGAGTGCTATCAGCACGAAACGCGTCGGGCAATCTATAGATGCAAACCCATTCCATATCTGACTCACCAGCAATAATGAACTACAATTGTCTACCTCATGTTTTTAACTGCACTGTGCCACTTTAAGGAAATGTGTGTGCTCATATTATGTACTCATGGGAAGCTGTCCACTGTTCTTCACACTATGTTGTATCATTTGTTGTTAGTATTGTATGCCCTTGATGCCCATGTTTCATATGTTAAGCCATATGTCATGTATTTTCCAAGTTGACATCAATATGTACCTTTAAATATTCATCTTAGCTATGTTGGTCCATGTACAGCTCCATGGTTCTAGTGAGCCACCACTTACCGTTTCATGCCATTAAACTAATTTTTCCTTTACAATATCCCACCTTGTCCGAATCCTCATTCAAAGTCCCAAACTTCCTTGCTTTTTAAAATGTATTAGGGATGGAAGCGCAAACAGTTGCTTCATTTAAAGTCCCACCTATGCAAACGCATAGTCCCCCCACTTTGTTGTATTCAAATAGGGATGGAGGGTCCTGACTTAGGTAGCAGTGTTCCCCTGCCACCTATGTGGGTATTTTAGTTCCCCCTCTGTGGCCATGGACCACTATGGGGGACTTGTTCTCAATTGAGACTTGGTTTTCCTGTCCTTGAGATAATGGCACAAATGCGGTTTTCTCATTCCAATGGGGTTTGTTTATTGTGTTGGTCATCCACTGCCTTTTTCTGTTGTCAATGACCCGGTAGCTGCGATGCGCTCTGCACGTCCTCCCTTTGCCCCTCCCCCCGCTGTACAGGTGGGGTGGATCCATGGTGCATCGGGCGCGGTGCTCACAGTGCATCGACGCCACGCCCACGGGACCCCGCGCCAGACGCCACTTGTGACGTCATGACGCCGGTCGCGATACCATCCATTCCAGCCGCCTGCAGCCCATGGGGATCAGTCTCCTTCGTGGGCGGAGTTACTTCTTCCTCCCCAATCGGAGCCCCTCCTGGCTCACGCACGGCCTGCGTGGCGTTGGTGTGCGCCATTACACAGCTGTGCACAGGGATATAGGGATGTATAACAAAGCTGTCCACACACAGTCCTTTCCAGTTCGACGGGACCTTGCTATACCACCTATGGCCCCCTCTCCCTGGCCACTTAACACCCAGGTATTAATATTTTTTGCCGTATTTCTTGCCATTTGTTTGCCATTAGACTTCAATCTAGCTTGTGCATTTTGCTCAGATTTTATTTTACTTTATTTTATAATTATTATTATCTTCTAGGCAGTATCCTGGGCATTCCTCCCAAGTAACCACCAATCTGGCTCAATTTACCTTCTGCCCTGGCCACATCTTAACCCTATGCTCTCAGCTGCCTTTGGCATACTCACCTCAGCTCCCGGGACTGACACCCCTAGTTGGCAGTGGTTCAGCACTTATTCACTCCCCACTACACACAACATATTTTTCTGGTATGTAAGTGTAGGATTGGCATGTATGTTTTTTCACCCCATGTTTAGTGTTATTGTAGACTAATATATAATCTCATCTTCCAGATTTGGAAGCATCAGCCCCTGATGAGTGCTATCAGCACGAAACGCGTCGGGCAATCTATAGATGCAAACCCATTCCATATCTGACTCACCAGCAATAATGAACTACAATTGTCTACCTCATGTTTTTAACTGCACTGTGCCACTTTAAGGAAATGTGTGTGCTCATATTATGTACTCATGGAAGCTGTCCACTGTTCTTCACACTATGTTGTATCATTTGTTGTTAGTATTGTATGCCCTTGATGCCCATGTTTCATATGTTAAGCCATATGTCATGTATTTTCCAAGTTGACATCAATATGTACCTTTAAATATTCATCTTAGCTATGTTGGTCCATGTACAGCTCCATGGTTCTAGTGAGCCACCACTTACCGTTTCATGCCATTAAACTAATTTTTCCTTTACAATATCCCACCTTGTCCGAATCCTCATTCAAAGTCCCAAACTTCCTTGCTTTTTAAAATGTATTAGGGATGGAAGCGCAAACAGTTGCTTCATTTAAAGTCCCACCTATGCAAACGCATAGTCCCCCCCACTTTGCTGTATTTTCTTTAGGCGACTCCTCAAAAGCCGCCTATAGGTCATCAGTTTCTGGTGATAATAATATATCTCTCTCACTCCGATGCATGCGGTGATATGCAACATGTGTATCGCAATCAATGTTTTCACGCGTAGGTGCCCCCCCAACGCATTTGTTTACGTTAATTTATGTGGGGGCCTCACTTTTTTTGAGGGGGTTTGTATGCTTGGGTGTAACTTTAATTTTTGCTTAACTTTTTTTGTGATGATTATTTGTGGACAGGTTCTCTTTAACCGCTTAACGCCCGCCGCACGCCTATTTACGTCCGCAGAATGGCACGGACAGGCAGATGGACGTATATATACGTCCCTGCCTACAAGCGGGTCGGGGGTCCGATCGGGACCCCCTCCACTGCGTGCGACGGGCAGCTTACCTCCAGGGGCGATCCGACTCGAGGGGGCGGCGGTTCGTTTCTGTCTGCCCCCTCGTGATCGCTCCCGGCCAATCCCGTGCACCGCCGCCGTGTCACTTCCTCTGCCTGTAAAATGTAAACACAGGCAGAGGAAGTGATGCAGCGCTAATCTCGGCGGTATTTTCAAAACGCCGAGATGAGAGAAGAGACACAGTGAGTCGCAACAACACTACACTGACACCAGTACACGCAGGCACATTTAACCCCTTCCGATCACCCCCACCCCCCTGTCACACTGTCACTGTACTGATCACTGCATTTAGTGTCAGTGTGACAGGCAGTGTGACAGGCAGTTAGTGTTAGGTCCAGGGTAGCCCCCGTACCCCCCCTAATAAGGTTTTAACCCCTTGATCACCGCCCTAGTTAACCCTTTCACCCCCTATTGCCAGCGTCACTAAGCGATCATTTTTCTGATCGCTGTATTAGTGTCGCTGTTGCCGCTAGGTAGCCAAAAAAAATGTATTGCGATTTTTTTTTACTAAAGACATGTGGCTGAATACATTTTGGCCTAAATGTTTGACTAAAATTGAGTTTATTCAGTTTTTCTTATAACAAAAATGAAAAAAATATTGTTTTTTTTTTAAAATGTCGCTCTATTTCTGTTTATAGCACAAAAAAAAAAAAAAAAACGCAGAGGCGATCAAATACCACCAAAAGAAAGCTCTACTTGTGGGGAAAAAGGACGTCAATTTTGTTTGGGAGCCACGTCGCACGACCGCGCAATTGTCTGTTAAAGTGGAAGTAAAAACGGGGCATTTAGCATATTGGGGGGGGGTTAATGAGACATCCTGGGTCTAAAAACACCCTGCATGTCTCCTCTGAAGCCAGGCACCCCCTCTGGGGGTCTGTCAGTGAAGGGGGTGGTATTTGGTTGGTTTGGAGGTCTGTAAGTGGGGGGGAGGGGTGGTATTTGAGGGGTTAGGGGTCTGTCAGTGGAGGGAGGGTTTGGTGGGCTGTCAGTGGAGAATGGGGGTGGTATTTGGAGGGGTTGGGGATCTGTCAGTGAAGTGAGGAGATATTGGAGAGTTTGGAAATCTGTGGGTGGGGGAGGGGTGGTATTTGGGGGGTTCGGAGGTATAAGGGAGGAGGGTGGGAGTGGTTTTTGGTGGTTGGGGGCTGTCAGTGGAGGGAGGGGTGCCACTGATCAACCCCCACACCTGCAGCTACCAATCTCTACCCCTACTGACAGACCCCCCACCCTCTCCACTACGCTCCCCACTGACAGACACCAACTACCCCCAAGAGATACACTCCTCAATTACCGACCTCTCCCCTACCCCCAAGTACTGACCCACACCCCACCAACTGCCATCCCCCCAACAGTCCCCCACCCCCCATGGACGGACAAGCTCAGCCCCTCATATACAACCCCCCCACTGACAGACCCCCAAACCCCCCCCAAATACCACCCCTTCCCCACTGAGAGACCCCCAAATACCACCCTCCCCCCACTCCACTGACAGACCCCCAAATACCACCCCTCTGCTCACTGACAGACCCCCAAACACCACCACTCTGCCCACTGACAGAGCCCCAAATACCACCCCTCTGCCAACTGACAGATCCCCAAATACCACCCCTCCACCCACTGACCAGGGCCGCCATCAGGAATGATGGAGCCCCTTACACAGCTTCAGACATGGGCCCCCTGGAGAACCGGGGGGGGGGGAGCTGCCTCCTGAAATTGAGAAGCGGGGGGGGGGGGCTGCTGCAAAAAATGAGGAGCGGGGGGGGGGGGGGGGTCCTTTACAAAAAAAAGAAGAAATAAAAATAAAGAAAAATATATATAAAAAAAGGGGGTAGCCATCCGCGGCCCTGGGGACCTCTGGGCCCTTTAATAAAAAGAAAAAAGAGAGAAAAAATGTATATATATATATATTTTTTTTAAAAGGGTGGTCAATATCTGGGCCCTGGGACCTCTGGCCCTTTAAAAAATAAAATTAAAATATATTAAAAAATATTTTTTTTATCAAAAATAAATTTAAAAAAGAGGGGGTCGCCACCTGGGGCCCTAGGGGCCTCCGGGCCCTTGGGGACCTCCGGACCTCTAAAAAATATTAAAAGAAAAAGAAATTGGCCCTTTAATAAAAAATAAAATAAAAATATATTAAAAAAATATATATTCTTATAAAAAATAAAATAAAAAAAGAGGGGGTTGCAATCTGGGGCCCTGGGGGCCTCCGGGCCCTTGTGGACCTCCGAACCTCTACAAAAAAAAAAAAAATTGGCCCTTTAATAAAAAATAAAAGAAAAATATATTAAAACATGTATTTTTTTTATAAAAAAATAAATAAAAAAAGAGGGGGTTGCCATCTGGGGCCCTGGGGGACCTCCGGACCCCTAAAAAATAATAAAAGAAAAAGAAATTGGCCCTTTAATAAAAAATAAAAGAAAAATATATTAAAAAATATATTTCCTGGTGCCTTCATGGCAGCATACATATGGTTGGTTGCTCCGCCCTCATCCAACCCACAGGACCAATTATAACTCTTTAAAAGAGAGCGACAGCCTCCCCTCTGACATTCTTTTTTCTGTCCTCAAACCTGCAGGATCATGGATCACCTGGATTCAGTCCTTACTATGCCACTGCGTTGGCCAGCCATTACAGGTTCATGCTCCCCTGTAGATGAAGTCCCATATCTTAGGCTGCTAAATGCGCCAAAAAGGTTTGGGAGCCCATTTTTCTGTGGATCTTTTCTGGGTCTGGAGTTCAGGTATTTTCCTCCATCCGTGACTGAAAACACTGCTCCAAGGTAAAAGACGACTGATTACAAATTTTGCAGTGCTATTTTTCACTGCTAATGATTGTGGCTTGTTGGAGACAGGTGGCTATTAAGCCTTCTACAGCTGCTTACAGGGTAAGTCTTGTTCAATTGTTTTAAAAAAAAAAAAAAAATCTGCCGTTTGCTATAAGGGAGATTACATTCTAGACCACCTGTCCCTCACCTCTTTCTTTGTATTTCAGACGCATGCTGCCGTCCTAGCCAGCAGACTCCTGGGCTATAACGAGGTATGGCAGAGTTTATGACTCTCGTAGCCAGGCATGCAAACTCCCGCAGCAGGGGGGGCCCCCTTCCTGCCGCCCCTGCTGGAGAGCATCTGCGGCGCTTCGCGCGCCCCCTCTGCATTTGATTTATCCCTTCCTTGGACACTGTTGTGTCGCAGGGATATAACGTCACCGCGCGCATGCGCAGTAGCCTCCGGAGGCCAATGCGGCCATCTTGGTATACCCGGAAGTAGTCGGTGTATAAATGAGGATGTTTTTCCTCATTATGTTTAAACAGCTCTCCACTGCAACACATCCTAGGTTAAGGGAAGATTACATTCTACTGCCTTCCTCCTGTTTATTCCCCATATTATGGATCCAGCCCAAGGTAAATTTGGGAGTGGATCATGTTTGTGCATATTTCTGTGGAATACATATTTTCATGTGCATATAATGGATGAGGACGTTTTCTGTACATATGGGTATGTACATGGATGTGTAGGTGCATGTGTATAGTATATACTTAGGTAGGGTATCCTTGATACCTCATGGATCTCAGCCTTGCCTGTGCATAGGCCTGGATGTGTGATATGTATGTATACACAGATATATATATATTATATATATGATATATATATAATATAATATATATATATATATATATATATGGGTTTATGTTATACAATATAGAAAAAAAAACATCATATATGAACATATGCGTTCATGGTGTATATATGCATATTCGTAGGTACGCTATACATATAGGTATGTGTTCCAAAAAATAAATACATTAATAAGAATAATAATAATAATAATAATAAATATAAAAAAAAAAAAGAAAAGTTAAACCATCAGGTTAACCTTGTTGGTTCCCTCTTAACAGCCCTTCCCCGCAGCTCAGTATTACAAAAAGATCCTCAACATACCCACTAGGTAAGTGCTGCAACTACCAGGTAAGTTCAAAATAAAAAAGAGCACGTGACTACCTTCTATAGAGAAAAAACAGAATTTTTCTGTCCTTTCCTTCTTTTGCAGCCCGCAAACCTCAGCCAAGTCGCAGAGGGGCACAGAAGAAGGAGTCCAAACTCATGGTGTCCCAAAGAGTGGTCACTCTGCTTCACCTACACACCTGACAGCCGCAGGTCTTCCCGACATTCGGCTAGAAAGTGTCAGGGCATTAGAGCTGCCCTTCTGCCGTTTACCGCGGGCGCGGCAGCATGCGCGGCTCGGGCGGGTGCATGTATTAGCGCGCGCGTGCGCGGTATAGGCCGCGCGGCGCGGCACGGGCGCGCACGGACACCTCTCCACCCGGCCAATCAGGTGGCTAGGCGGGCTATTTAAGCCAGCCTCTTCCCCTCCTTCTGTTGCTGGCTTGTCACACGCTTCTAAGTGAATCTGATACCTACACCTTTTGATCCTATCCTTTGACCTTGGCTATTGTTACCGACTGCTGTTGTCTCCTGCTCTTGACCTTTGCTTGAACTATCGGACTTCCTGATCTCTCCCAACCCTCCTGACCACGGCCTTTTTCCTCCCGTTGGATTAATCTTCTGCTTGTTTCCAAGCTCCAGCTATCTGACTTCTGACTATCTCCGTGTGCTTCCTCAGCTGACACCAGTGACTGCTTCCGGATCAGTCTCTGCTCCACGGATCCAGTCTTCATCCACCTGTCGGTACCCGTGCCGTCCGGTGCGTCCGTCCCCCTGTACCCACTCCAGGGGGCGGATCGCGCTAGGTCGCAAAGGGAGCCGCCCTCACATCTTGGCCTTGTGAGTTTTATCTTTAACTACCGTGATAGAAAAGTATCCCTCTCCTCATCAACCCTGCCACCCCCAAAGCCTGCTGTCTGCGGTGATGATGCGCTTTCAGAAAAATTGATCCGCAGTTACTGCTTTCTTGGAGCAGCCGAAATGAGGAAAAAGGAGAAGGAGGAATACTGGGTCAAACATTAGGAAAATAATTAAAGATGAAATCCAGGAGTCGTCTCCATCTCTAAGGTCCAGCAACCTCTTTCATCAAAATATATTTTTCCAGGGGCTGCCCCCAAGATCCAGTCAGCAGATAAGTGCAGGGTCCAGTGGTTGACTCCCAAGATGCATCCGAAAGCAAGGGGCCCACTACGATATCTGGTGGTACCTGATAATTTCTGGCCGCCTTAATGCGAAATAGTTAGCAGGCCGGTCGCCTATATCCATCCTCGTGGGCTGTACCCTCCAGCTGACACTAGTGCCAGCCCCGTTTTTCTTACCATCTAAGGATCACTCGGCTGACTGTAAAGAAATGCAGCACATTCCTCAAGAGGTGCAGCGTCTTCAAGAAGACATATTGGGTCACAAGATTGAGAACGGCCTCAAATCTAAATATGAGACAGCTGAGAGAGCGCGAGAACCAGCAGCCGCTTTAGCTTCACTGCCGAGACAACAAAGGCATGGTCTACCAATTTTGAATTAGCCTTGAGCCAGGGCCTCGAGCCAGAGGAAATTCTCAATTCTCCGAGAGCAATTAATGCTTCAGGATCTATGGTCGAGGCAGCAGCGAAAACACTGGAATGTTCCTCTCAGGCCTTACTGCATACAGTAACTGCCAGGAGGTATAGGTGTAGGCAAAGCAACCTCCAGGCTACCCTCATGAACATAAGGAAAGAAGGGGACGCGTCTAGCTCTCCCGGAATTCAGAAGCCCTTTTGACTTCCTGTTTACTCAAGCTGAACCAGCGCGTACTGCCATTCTGGTTTAACGGGAAACTGACTCCCCTACAATTCTCCTTGGTCGCACCAAAAAAAAAAAAAAAAAGAGAAAAAAAAAAAAAACTTTCTAGCTCAACAGGCTCCTATGTCCTTGCTACTCACCAAGGTCCATATAGAATAAAAGATCTCAGGACTCTGATTCAGCTTACACAAAGCCCATACATGATGGATTTCAGTTCCGAGTTCCGTGAGCTGTTTGGGGGTTCATACCTCTCAAATCTTTTCCCTTTCTGGTTATTTGAAAAAAGGAAATGTGTGTGTTTCTTTTTTTTTTCCCATCCTTCAAATGTACGCAATTCATCCCAGGTCTACAGCAAACTTGTCAACCTGGCAATCCTCGGGTGAGAATCCCTTAAAATAATGGGACTCATGGCAGTACGACCAGAAGTGGAGATGGTCTCTGTAAAGCCTCATGGGTTTCCACCTGCATTTTCATCAGGTTCTCCTACCCCTTATGTTCCAAGACATTAGTGGACTTCATTTACAATTTTGATGCCTGCCTTTAGGCACACCATGCACCCCGGATCTTAGCAGAAAGATCTAGTGTTAATCTCTTCCGAAGGGAAAAGTTGCACTTTCCGCATGACCAGGAAGATGTTCTATCTTCATTTCATTACAATAAGGTTTCCGATCTCATATACAAGAGGTGTATGTTCACCTTAGCATGAATGCATCTGGTCAGGTAATTACCAAAAAAAAAAAAAAAACATATATAAAAATGTTTTAGTCTTTTTGCCTATGCAAAGATTATATTCCTAAGAGACTGATGTCTCCCCTAAAGAGAAGAAAGCCTAAGCTGGGAACATGACAATCGGAATCATATCGGGTTCCTCTTACATCCTCCCCCTGGACTCTGGCAGCATGGTGGGAACATTAACATCCCTACACCTCGTTACAACAGACTTTCCTAACGGAAAGGTCCGGGTCTCAGAGAATTCTACTTTTTAGAAGTAGTACTGGTCCTGTGCTATAATCAAGTCTTCTCGGTGGGTGGAGCCACTTGCAGTTGGTTCCTACTCCTTGGTCCATCCCTGTAGCAGCAGCGGTTCTTCTGAATTTCAGCAACCTTAGGGGACTCAGTTGACCAAGACAACTGGTATTTAAATAAGGACAGTTCGGTATCCAACATACAGGAGTCAGGTACCACTGACATATCAATATTCTGCCAGAACATTACCTCTGAAGGACGAGTCCATTCCCACACAGATGAGCATCAGGTCGACCTTAACCTGAGTCCAGTCCCAAAGGACGAACACACGCACATAGGCAGATCGTCATTCTTCAAAAGCATTCCTGATATGACTCAAGGCCAAGAGGATCTCACCAGCCTCAAGCAGTTGATGTTTTAAAAAAAAAAAAAAGGGAAGGGAATAAATCATTTGGCTGATCACCTAGGAAGGAAAATACCAACTTCAATACGCAGCTATTGGTTCAGCTTGCCTCCCGAGAGGCTGTCCTCATGGGCTAGTCCGCTAGTTAAGATCTCTTCCTTTTGGTGCATGTTTGTTTTTACACTGAAGGCTCCCAGTTCCTTCACACAATTTCCCAATCTCAAGGGTAATACGGGCGTACGCCCTTCTACCTGGTTAAGTGCCAGCGCCAAGCAGAGAATTGGTTCACCTCCCCAACTACAAATCCTCGGTTGGTCTAGGAAATCTTGATACAGGCTGCCAGGCGAGCGGGCCCCGTTCGGTCCTTCTGCCGATTCCAGTTGCGTACATTTGCATATCCGAAAGAGTTCACTCCTATCCGCTTTCGGATGTCCCTGGAGTTAATCATCAGGAATGGAGCAGGGGGAAAAAAACTAAGAAAGTTCAGTCACTCCCACAAGATAAATGGCACTTTTACCCAGAAAGTCTTCCTCCAGTAGCACCTTTTGACAGGAATAAAAGCCTCTTTCAGCCCTGGAAGACATCAGATGGAACCTAAATTCACAATAAGAACATGCCTCGAGGGCAATCATTCCTTTTTTTCCCAGATAGGGTGACTACGTCTAAAGGGGGATGTGCCTCTGCTATTCAGTTTACTCGCAGTCTTTCCTTGCACATACACGAGAATCTTCTATGTAAGACGCTACTCTCGAAGCAATTTTCTTTTTTCCATACTTCTAAGCACCGTCTCATCTGTTCAAAGGCCCTCAAAGTCCAAGCCTCCGTATTTAGGATTCCGATGTTTCAATTTAAACAAGTTGGTCATCTGGCAGTCTTGCCAGTTCAAGTCCAGAGCTCCCTCTGCGAGCCTATTTATCTAAGAATTGGTAGTCCCAAATCTTTCAGTATGTTCCAACAACTCCTGACTGGCCAAACCAGTTAGAAGAAGACTTCTTCAGGCGTCTCGGATCTGGCAGGCATGCTACCAGCTTACCTTGAAAAAAAAAAAAAAAAGAGGGGGAGAAAGCTGTGGACACCGAGGACAACTTCATCAAGTTGGATGGTTCATCTTATCCAGACAACATACCGGGCTAGTGGTCCTCCGCTCCAAAGTCAAAGAATACTTGTGCGGGGAATGGCGGCTTCCTGGACTATAGCAACACTAGAATCTTCCAAGCGCCCTGCCATTAGGCAACCGGTCATTCTACACCGCATTCATGACCTAGTGGGGTCTACTCTTACTCATAGTGATGTAGGGGGAAAAGTCTGTTCAGCTGTTTTCTCTTGGATAGAGATTAAAATACTTTTTGCAGCAACCCTCCCTATAAGCGAGTTATTTACCATATGTATGCTGCCATGAAGGCACCAGGAAAACGGAAATTTGAATACCTACCTTTCGGTAATTTTCCTTTCCTGGTGCCTATCCATGGCAGCATACACCCTCCCTTTCTTAAAATCCTTAATTGTTTGAGTCTAGTTACAAGAATGTCAGAGGGGAGGCTGTCGCTCTCTTTTAAAGAGTTATAATTGGTCCTGTGGGTTGGATGAGGGCGGAGCAACCAACCATATGTATGCTGCCATGGATAGGCACCAGGAAAGGAAAATTACCGAAAGGTAGGTATTCAATTTTCCGTTATTTTTATAAAAAATAAATAAAAAAGAGGGGGTTGCCATCTGGGTAATGCCTGTACCCCCTGATGGCGGCCCTGCCACTGACAGATCCTCAACCCTCCCAAATACCACCCCCTCCCTCCACTGACAGACCCCCAAATACCACCCTCTCCCCCCCACTAACAGACCCCCAACCCCCCCCCCCCCACACTAACAGACCCTCCAAACCCCCTAAAAACATCCCCTATGTCAGGGGTACTGAATTAAAATTCACGGGGGTCCGGTCTGAAAAAAATTCTTCCAGCGGAGGTCCGAATGTCATATTGGTGCTATGACTCCACATGATATCCTCCACTTCACAGCGCCCCCCCACCACACACCTTAAAGACCCACACACCATCGAAATCGACCATCAAAATGTCAAAATACATTTCTTTCATTTTTATGCACCAAAGCTTCGTTGCGGTGAATAAAAACAGAATGCATTTTGCATCACACTGCTCAGCACGCAGGGGCGCTGTTTCAATGTGAACAGGACACATAGAAAACAATTGTTTTGCCAGTGAAGAAATCATAGAACCCCTTTAACATCAGTGTCCTCAGCCCCCCCCCCTTACATCACATCCCCCTGCCTCATCACAAACCCCCCATTACAGACCCCCCATCACAGACTCACCCCCCAAATCACAGATCCCCTATCGCAGACTAACCCCCCAAATCACAGACCCCCATCACATACCGATCCCCCCAATCACAGATGGACTCCCCCAGCACAGACTGATCCCCCACAATTACAGATGGGCCCCCCATTTACAGACTGAACCCCCACAATCACAGATCCCCCTATCACAGGCTGACCCCCCCCCCCAAATCAGATCCCCCAAATCACAGACCCCCTATCACAGACTGATCCCCCAATCATAGACTGAACCCCCCACAATCACAGCCCCCCCAAATCAGACTGACCCCCCAAATCAGACCCCACATCAGACTGATCCCCCCCAATTACAGACTGAACCCCCCCCACAATCACAGAACACCCCATCACAGACTGAATCCCCCACAAACACAGATCCCCATTTCACAGACTGACCCCCCTAATCAGACCCCCTATAACCACCCATCACAGACTAAAACCCCCCCCACCAATAACAGATCCCCCTATCACAGACTGACCCACCAATAACAGACTGACCCCCCCAAATCGCACCCCCTATAACAGACTGACCCACCAAATTCATAGACCACCCCATCACAGGCTGACCCCCCCAACCACAGACTGAACCCCCCCCCAATTACAGACCCCACTATCATAGACTGACCCCCCCCCACAATCACAGACTGAACCCCCCCATTATCACAGACCTCCCCAATTACAGACCACCCCATCACAGACTGAAACCCCCCACAATCACAGATCCCCCTATCACAGACTGAACCCCCACAAACACAAATCTCCCTATCACAGACTGACCCCCCCCAAATCAGACCCCCTATAACAGACTGACCCACCAATCACAGACCACCCCATCGCAGACTCATTTCCCCCCAATCACAGACTGAACCCCCCCACAATCACAGGCCACCCCATCATAGACTGAACCCCCCACAATAACAAATCTCCCTATCACAGACTGACCCCCCCAAATCAGACCCCCTATCACAGATTGACCCACCAATCAGACGGACCCCCCAAATTCACAGACCCCCCCCATCGCAGACTGACTCCCCTCCATCACAATCCTCTCAATAGCAAACCCCTGTCCTGCACAGCACAACACTCTCCCCACAGAAAACCTACCTTATTCACACAGGACATGGAGCGTGGCCGCTCTGGACAATGGGCGGGACCTTTCCCATTAAAAGCGAGTGATTTGTTGCTGGGACTGGCTCGCTGCCTAACAACCAATCACCCACTTTTTAACTTAAAAAGTCCCGCCCATTGTCCAGCGCGGTCGCGATTCATGTTTGTGTTAATAAGGTAGACAGGCAGAGTGGGGAGAGGGAGTGCACAGACCTGCTGCGCCTGCCATGCTGTGTAAATAGCGGCATCGGCAGGCGGGCGATCCGGCCACAGAGACACACAGGCGAGGCTGCGGTCCGGGTAGAATGGCCACTGGGGCCGGAACCGGACCGCGGTCCGCCATTTAGTGACGCAAGCCCTATGTAATCAAAATGTTTTAAAGATAAAATAAAAATCTAAGTCTGCAGCTACAAATACTGCAGCTGCTGACTTTTACTATTAGTGAACTTACCTGTCCAGGCATCAAGCTGTGTCTCCACCCGAGCCAATTCTTCACCGCCATCTTGGCTAATGGAAACCAGCATTTTTTTTGCAAAAAAAATAGAGTTGAATGAATGAAAAACTTGTATAGCGCGGCACATGCGAACCAAATCGCCTCTGGGCACCTACGCCCAAGCACATAAAATCTCCCCCTCTGATAAAAAATGTGAGCCCCACCCCAACATATATGCATTTACGAACGCAAACACGCGCATCGGGGCGTCTGCGCTTAAAAACGTTGATTGAGATACACATTACATATCGCCGCACACGTGACCTATACAGTAGGGGGCCTTTGAAGCGTTGCCTATAGAAAATACAGAGTACAGAAGATTGTCCCCATTTTACTGGCACACGCTCACTCAAGGTTTGACATGTTGGGTATCTATTTACTTGCTGCATCTTCGTCTTTTATATCTTACCAAAAACTCGGGTAATTTATTGCATTTGTTTTCCCTTAAAATTTACACTAGTGTGTATTTTACTGAAATTCTGAATTTTCTAGATCTGTGCGGTAATATTGTGTAACATAAAAAATGGGAACGACCGCTATTTGATTCTCTAGGGTGTCTGCTTTCAGAAATCATATCATGTTTGGGGGGGTTTGATGTAATCTTCTGGCCATAAAATTATTTTTGAAATATGTCTGCAAAAAATGCAAAAACAGCAGCGAAAGAGTTAAAGTTGAAAAAAAAAAAAAACCCTGTGGAGGTCACATGATTCCTTTGGAGGGCGGGGCTCCAGTCTGCAGCCAGACACCCGGTGGCGCATGCGCGATGCGTTCCAATGCATTTACGACACTGCACACCAGCGAAGCCGTCATTCAGAGCGACGTGGGGAAAGTGGCCAGTCGGCCTCACGTCCTCGCTCCGCTCGTTCGGCCTCCTGGCTCTTTTTTTTAACATCCTCCAATCCACGGGGATGTTAAGGAAAGAGCCTGGATGCCGAACGACGGCTTCGCTGGTGTGCAGTGTCGTAAATGCTTTGGAACGCATCGCGCATGCGCAGTTGGCCACCACAGCACTTCCGGAGCAGTCTGTGATGGGGAGCGGAGTATGACGGTACACCGGCAAAATGCAGATGTGACAGGAAACATGTGACCTCCACTTCCAACAGTTGTGTCTGTTGAATGTTTTGTTACATTAAAGTTCATTAAAAAAAAAAGGATTTGAGACCACATGTTTCCTGTCAGATGTGGAGCTTCAGTCTTCAGGAAGAATGAATCCCTGAGCTACAAGAACATGGAGGACATCCCCTCAGCTCTCTGATCTACAAGAAAATGGAGGACACCCCTCCCCTCTCTGATCTACAAGAAAATGGAGGACGCCCCTCCCCTCTCTGATCTACAAGAAAATGGAGGACACCCCTCCCCTCTGTGATCTACAAGAAAATGGAGGACACCCCTCCCCTCTCTGAACTACAAGAAAATGGAGGACACCCCTCCCCTCTCTGATCTACAAGAAAATGGAGGACACCTCTCCCCTCTCTGATCTACAAGAAAATGGAGGACACCCCTCCCCTCTCTGATCTACAAGAAAATGGAGGACACCCCTCCCCTCTCTGATCTACAAGAAAATGGAGGACACTCCTCCCCTCATTTAGCTACAAGAAAATGAAGAATAACACCCCATCCCCCTTTTCCTCTTCTGTCCACACATTACTGCACCCAGAGACAGACAAGAGACAGAAGAAAAGACTTCTGGAGAGATCGGGGTAAGAATAGGGAGCTATGGAGGGGCAGTGTGAGGTCACTATGGGTGAGAAAAATCAGGTCATGGTGAACTTTTTGCACAGAACATCACCTACCTTCCCCTCCGCTCCTCCCCCACAGATCACCTACCTCCACTCCTCCCCCCACAGAGATCACCTACTTCCCTCCCCCACACAGATCACCTACCTCCACTCCTCCCCCACAGAGATCACCTACCTCCGCTCCTCCCCCCACAGAGATCACCTACTTCCCTCCCCCACACAGATCACCTACCTCCACTCCTCCCCCCACAGAGATCACCTACTTCCCTCCCCCACACAGATCATCTACCTCCGCTCCTCCCCCACAGATCACCTACCTCCACTCCTCCCCCCACAGAGATCACCTACTTCCCTCCCCCACACAGATCACCTACCTCCACTCCTCCCCCACAGAGATCACCTACCTCCGCTCCTCCCCCCACAGAGATCACCTACTTCCCTCCCCCACACAGATCACCTACCTCCACTCCTCCCCCACAGAGATCACCTACTTCCCTCCCCCACACAGATCACCTACCTCCACTCCTCCCCCACAGAGATCACCTACTTCCCTCCCCCACACAGATCACCTACCTCCACTCCTCCCCCCACAGAGATCACCTACTTCCCTCCCCCACACAGATCACCTACCTCCGCTCCTCCCCCCACAGAGATCACCTACTTCCCTCCCCCACACAGATCACCTACCTCCACTCCTCCCCCCACAGAGATCACCTACTTCCCTCCCCCACAGATCACCTACCTCCGCTCCTCCCCCCCACAGAGATCACCTACTTCCCTCCCCCACACAGATCACCTACCTCCACTCCTCCCCCCACAGAGATCACCTACTTCCCTCCCCCACACAGATCACCTACCTCCGCTCCTCCCCCCACAGAGATCACCTACTTCCCTCCCCCACACAGATCACCTACCTCCGCTCCTCCCCCCACAGAGATCACCTACTTCCCTCCCCCACAGATCACCTACCTCCGCTCCTCCCCCCACAGAGATGACCTACTTCCCTCCCCCACACAATCACCTACCTCCACTCCTCCCCCCACACAGATCACCTACCTCCGCTCCTCCCCCCACACAGATCACCTACCTCCGCTCCTCCCCCCACAGAGATCACCTACTTCCCTCCCCCACACAGATCACCTACCTCCGCTCCTCCCCCCACAGAGATCACCTACTTCCCTCCCCCACACAGATCACCTACCTCCACTCCTCCCCCCACAGAGATCACCTACTTCCCTCCCCCACACAGATCACCTACTTCCCTCCCCCACAGATCACCTACCTCCCCTCCTCCCCCACACAGACCACCTAACTTCCCTCACACAGATCGCCTACACCCCCCCCCACATAGATCACCTACCTCCCCTTCTCCCCCACACAGATCACCTACTTCCCCCACACAGATCACCTACCTCCGCTCCTCCCCCCACAGAGATCACCTACTTCCCTCCCCCACACAGATCACCTACCTCCGCTCCTCCCCCACAGAGATCACCTACTTCCCTCCCCCACACAATCACCTACCTCCACTCCTCCCCCACAGAGATCACCTACTTCCCTCCCCCACACAGATCACCTACCTCCGCTCCTCCCCCCACAGAGATCACCTACTTCCCTCCCCCACACAGATCACCTACCTCCGCTCCTCCCCCCACAGAGATCACCTACTTCCCTCCCCCACACAGATCACCTACCTCCGCTCCTCCCCCCACAGAGATCACCTACTTCCCTCCCCCACACAGATCACCTACCTCCGCTCCTCCCCCCACAGAGATCACCTACTTCCCTCCCCCACACAGATCACCTACCTCCGCTCCTCCCCCCACAGAGATCACCTACTTCCCTCCCCCACACAGATCACCTACCTCCGCTCCTCCCCCCACAGAGATCACCTACTTCCCTCCCCCACACAGATCACCTACCTCCGCTCCTCCCCCCACAGAGATCACCTACTTCCCTCCCCCACACAGATCACCTACCTCCGCTCCTCCCCCCACAGAGATCACCTACTTCCCTCCCCCACACAATCACCTACCTCCACTCCTCCCCCCACACAGATCACCTACCTCCGCTCCTCCCCCCACAGAGATCACCTACTTCCTCCCCCACACAGATCACCTACCTCCACTCCTCCCCCCACAGAGATCACCTACTTCCCTCCCCCACACAGATCACCTACCTCCCCTCCTCCCCCACACAGACCACCTACCTCTGCTCCTCCCCCACAGAGATCACCTACTTCCCTCCCCCACACAGATCACCTACCTCCGCTCCTCCCCCCACAGAGATCACCTACTTCCCTCCCCCACACAGATCACCTACCTCCGCTCCTCCCCCACACAGATCACCTAACTCCCCTCACACAGATAGTCTACCCCCCCCCCCCCCCCACAGAGATCACCTACTTCCCTCCCCCACAGATCACCTACTTCCCTCCCCCACAGATCACCTACCTCCCCTCCTCCCCCACACAGACCACCTAACTTCCCTCACACAGATCGCCTACCCCCCCCCCCCCCACATAGATCACCTACCTCCCCTTCTCCCCCACACAGATCACCTACTTCCCCCACACAGATCACCTACCTCCGCTCCTCCCCCCACAGAGATCACCTACTTCCCTCCCCCACACAGATCACCTACCTCCGCTCCTCCCCCCACAGAGATCACCTACTTCCCTCCCCCACACAGATCACCTACCTCCGCTCCTCCCCCCACAGAGATCACCTACTTCCCTCCCCCACACAGATCACCTACCTCCGCTCCTCCCCCCACAGAGATCACCTACTTCCCTCCCCCACACAATCACCTACCTCCACTCCTCCCCCCACAGAGATCACCTACTTCCCTCCCCCACACAGATCACCTACCTCCGCTCCTCCCCCCACAGAGATCACCTAACTCTCCTCACACAGATAGTCTACCCCCCCCCCCCACAGAGATCACCTACTTCCCTCCCCCACAGATCACCTACTTCCCTCCCCCACAGATCACCTACCTCCCCTCCTCCCCCACACAGACCACCTAACTTCCCTCACACAGATCGCCTACCCCCCCCCCCCCCACATAGATCACCTACCTCCCCTTCTCCCCCACACAGATCACCTACTTCCCTCACACAGATCGCCTACCTCCACCCCCCCCCCCCCACAGAGATCACCTACCTCCACTCTCCCTCCCACACAGATCACTTACCTCCCCCCACACATATCAGTTATCACCTACCCCCAACACACACATACAGATCACCCCCCCCAACACACACACACACAGCCCCCCACCAGCCCCCCCCCCCCACACACACACAGATACAGATCAATTACCTCCCACCCACAGATCGCCTACCCTCAACCCACCCACACACATACATAGCTCACCTACCTTATCCCCCCCCCCCACACACACATCAATTATCTCTCACCCACAGATCACCTACCCCCAACCCCCACGCAGATCACCTACCTCCCCCACACACATGCATGCATACATACATTCATACATACAAACATATCAATTACCTCCCACCCACGGATCACCATACCCCCCCCCCCCCACACTTACATACATGGATCACCTACCTTATTCCCCACCCACAGATCACCTACCCCCAACCCACATACAGATCACCTACCTTCTCCCCCCACACACAGATCAATTACCCCCCACCCAAAGATCACTTACCCCCCCCCCCCCCACACACAATTCACCTACCTCCCCCACAGATTACCTACCCACCAACACACACATACAGATAACCCCCACACGCGCATGCACATACATACAGGTCAATTACATCCCACCCACAAATCACCATACCCCCCCCCCCCCCCACACACACACATAAATCGCCTACCGAATCCCCCACACACACTGATCAAATATCTCCCACCCACAGATCACCTACCCCCCCCCCCCCCCCCCCCACACACACACACACACACAGATCAATTACCTCCCACCTAGGTCAGTGATGGGGAACCTTGGCACCCCAGATGTTTGGGAACTAGATTTCCCATGATACTCAACAACACTACAGGGTAGGTGAGCTTCATGGGAAATGTAGTTTTTTCAAAACATCTGGGGTGCCAAGGTTCCCCATCACTGACCTAGGTATTAAATGCTCACCTTGGAGCATGTGACTTAGCAATTATGCTCAGGTGGCTTGTAAACCACCCCTGGGTCCTATAATGGTAACAGGATCCTGGGCTTCCCACGCAGTATCTCCGGAATAATGGGGAATAAAAAGCCCCGATAGTGTGATATCACTTTAAATGTTTTAAACAAATAAGACAAAAAAACAATGGGGTATTCGCATGTACCAGGTGTGTCAGTGCACCACTCTGTGTATGGCATGAAATATTACAGCGGCTCCACAGGCAGTCCATTTACATCACACCGCCCATAGAGGAGAACAGGCTGTGTCTGTGTCCACTCTGCATCAGTGTAGAGGACACGGACCAGCCATCTGTCTGCTCAGCAAACAGATTCCCTGACAGAGCTTGGCCCATAAAAAAGGGGCCTTAGGGTTAAAACAAGAGTGGATAGGTGGGGGTCTAGGCAGGGCCGCCATCAGGGGGGTACAGGCAGTACACCTGTAAGGGGCCCGGGGGTCCCCAGGGGCCCAGAGGCCACCAGGGCCTCAGATGGCAACCCCCTCTTTTTTTATTTATTTGTTTATAAAAAGATATATTTTTTTATAAAAAAAATATATTTTTATTTTATTTTTTATTAAAGGGCCAACATGGCAACCCACTTTTTTTTTCTTTTTTGTTTTAATATTTTTTTTTTAATATATTTTTATTTTATTTTTTTATTAAAGGGCCTTTTTTTTAGGGGTATGGCAGGGGCCCGGAGATC